>VIAB01041798.1:3183-13454 GCA_009801035.1 Oophaga pumilio
AAATTTCCGCGGCAATTCCGCAACGTGTGAACTTAGCCTCATACGTCATATGTCATTGAGGGATTAAAAACTGCAGCTCGGCAGTTACACTTACCCAATGCATAGAGAACCAAAGCTCCACAAACAGCCATCAGCTGAGGACAGGCCCCCAGTGCCCCCCGTACCCCAGCGTGGGAGATCTCAGATATATAAACCTAGAACACACAAAACATCATATATGTTAGCGTTGAGAGTCGTGACCTTAACTGTTCATCCTGCGCCTACTGATTCATTAAAAGAACTCCAGAACTGAAGTCGACACTGACACATAATGGTGAAATCAATAAATATTAGATGGCGAGTCATTTCAGTGGGGGGTGGCATATACTTACTTGCAAATCCTTAGAAATCCTGTTGCTCTAAAATTGGACTTCAGCATGGTAATGAAATCTGCTATGGTGATCAGTTACCATAAATGACCCTTCTGTCCCCAAATATGAGGAGAGCAGCTTACACATACCATAGATTAGTACAGGGCATTGCATGGGGGCCTAAAAACCTCAAATAGGGAGCTGAGATATGGGGATCGCTATGGTAAGGTCCTCACACTGTAGAACGTATTGTACATTAAAAGGGGCTAATAAGTGGAGATCCTGGAATGCATAGTCCATGCTTATGGAAATTTCCACGGTATGTAATGGGATGTCCATATTATGTGTGAGGAACAAAGGGACGATTATGGGATTTGGGAACCATAAAATGTATGAGTCCATAAGATGCATTCATTTTGGTAGAAGGTGTCCATATATTTATCATATAAGTCATTGTAAATGTGGTCATTTCCATGTGGAGACTTTAGAAATGTTACTTTCCGTCTATCGCTTTATTTTTCTTCCAACAAAAGACATGGCAGAAACATTTCCCTGTCTTCTTAGTCCATATTATATCATTACATGTTGAAAAAAGTCAGTTTCGATATAACCCCCCCTGGTCCATGTTATATTATTACATGTTTATCAAAGTCCGTTTCAGTAGAACTCTTTGGACCATAATATATAATTAATTTCACATCCATATTATATCATAAGTCTGTTTCAGTAGTACTGCTTGGTCTATATTATTTACATGTTTCAGCAGAACTCCTTGGTCCAAATTATATCATTACATGTTGATTTACATCCGTTTCAGTAGAGATCCCCGGTCCATGTTAGTACATGTTTGATCAACGGTAAGTCCGTTTCAGTAGAACTCCTTGGTCCATATTATATCATTAAATGTTGAGCTGACTTTGTTCCCGTAGAAATCCAGGTGTAAGCATTATTGTTGTCCTTTTTCCACTTTTGAGGCAACCAGGCCTTTTTTTTTCTTTTTGTAGTTTGCATGTGATATCAGTAATCAGAGCCAGACTGGTGGCTATGGGCATGCTATCTGACAATGATTGATCACTGTATCTATAGTAAACAGTCGGCCTTAGTATACATTAGTATAGGAGTCAATGCAAACAACTAGTTAGTCACATACCCCGACCCTGTATGATGGCACACAAAGGCATTATGCCTGGGTATTACAAAGCCATATCCACTATATGTTGCCACTGTGCTGTGTCTCAGGTGATTTCAGATGGAAATACCTCCATGACTCAGCAAACATTGCCACATGACATAATTTTGTATGTGAAATTGGAGACACAGGAAGATATTGATATTAGATCTGTAATATGGATTTGGGCATGGATCCTGCTGAGAAGGGAATCGACTGTTTTTCGTATTATTTTGTGCATTATTAATTAGATTACTCTGCATTATTAACCTGATTTTTCTGTATTATTAATCACATGTCTCTGCATTATTAATCAGATTTTACTAAACATAAGTGACAAGTCTTACCGGTATAGATGATGATGTCAGTCCTCCTGCCAAACCTGTTAGAATCCTGCCCAAAAGTAACATTGAGACATGTTGTGCACTGCCCATGAGCAGGAAGCCCACCGCTGCAGGAAAAGCCGAGAACATGATACTCAGTTTACGTCCCAGTCGGTCATTTAGGAACATCGAGCTTATCCCTCCGACACAGCAGCCCAGAGCAAAGATGGACTGTCCGGGGAAAAAAGAAATTACATTTATAAGCATTATTCAGGATTTGACAAGCATGGCTGCTTCCTTCTAATAACAGCGCCATGGCTGCTCACAGGTTGTGTGTGGTATTGCAGCTTAATCATATTCACTTCAATGTAGCCAAGCTGTAATACCACACAGAACTCATTGAAAGATACAAAGAGAGAAAACATCTGTACCCCGAACCATGACTTTTCTGCATCTGTAATGTGCAAGACTGGATCAACATCTTCTTCCAGGACTGGCAGCACAGGTGAGGGGTAAACCAGGCCGTATCCAAAGGAGAAGTTACCAAGAACGGCGGAAAAGGCGGCCAAGAACATCTTCCTGTTGTCTAGTGTTCTGTATGGAGGAAGGTAAGAAGAGTTTCAAAATAGGGACCCTCAACTTGACCTAGTGGACGAGAGGACTCAGAGCTCGTCCCCCAGCAGAATTTTTCAGATAATTGGAGAGAAAAAGGGGGGTACGACTCTGAGGACTGTGTCCTTCATACTCCGTACATCCACATATGTGGAAGTTGGGTATGGAAAATAATCTCCAAATTGTTGACAAGGGCACCTATTTTTGTGGGCATATAATTTACATCAATTGTTGTTGCTGTTGCAAAACTGACTAGAAGAAAATAAAAAAAAGTATATTACAGGATTGCTATACACAGAGTCGGACTGGGATGCCAAGGGACCATTATTGACCAACTTCAGAGCCTCACTTTTCAGCTACATACAAATGTGACATTGTCCTACATCACAAATGTATATAATAATGAACTAGGTAGATTGTTAAATGAATAAGATGCCGCCTGTGTCTGTACATGGTGATTCAAGTTTATAGTGCCAAGTGCTGGTCATATAAGAGGTGGTGGCCCAGTCCTGCATGGGGGCCCACCGGAGGATTCTCCTGTTCTCCTGTGGACCAGTCCATGCCTGGACATCTTTGAGATTTTATACAATATGAATACAATTTTTTCTGGTAATCTACTAAGGAATAGGGGCACCCAGTGTTGATCAGCATTTAGCACTGTTATACACTGCATACAGACTTATTAGACAGTGGGTACTTTGACCATAACATCATTTTTTCAGATTTTTCAACTCCAAGCTTGTCTAAACTTGAATGCTTATTGGATGGATGAAGCAGATCAGGTGCGGTGTATTTGTGTAATGAGAAGAGTCTAGCCTAAAGATATCAATGTGTACAGAATTATTAGGCATCTTCTTTTCCTCAAGTAAAATGAGCCAAAAGAGAGAGTTGTTTGAATGAAAAATCACAAATTGTTACACGTCTTACAGAGGATGCAGTGCTCTTGAAGTTGCTCAGATATTGGGGTGATCACAGAACCATCAAAAGATTTGTTGCAGATAGACAACAGGGTCATAAAAAAAGTGTTGAGAAAAAAAGACAAAGATTAACTGGCAAAGATTGAGAAGAATCAACTTGAAGCAATCAGGAAGCCATTGTGCTCAAGTGCTGTCATATTCGTAGAATCCTAGAATGTTAGCGTTGGAAGGAACCTCCTGGGTCATCGTGTCCAACCTCCTGCTCAATGCAGGATTCACTAAATCATCTCAGACAGATGTCTGTCCAGCCTTTGTTTGAAGACTTCCATTGAAGGAGAACTCATTGTGGCAGCCTGTTCCACTTATTGATCACCATCACTGTCAAAAAGTTTTTTCTAATATTTAATCTGTATCTTCTCCCAGTTTCATTTCATTGCTTCTTTTGTTTCCATGTGCAAATGAGGATGGATCCCTCTACACTGTAACATCCCTTCAGACACATTGTAGAGATTCATTCTCCCTACAAGGTGTTCAGTACTCAGAGACACGGCCAAGTAAAGGAAGGCTGAAACCCAACCACCACTGAACAAGACACAGAAGTACAAGATGTTCAGTGCTCAGAGACACAGCCAAGGTGAGGAGGCTGAACCTAACCACCACTGATCAAGACACAGAAGTACAAGGTGTTCATTGCTCAGAGACAAGGCCAAGGTGAGGAGGCTGAACTCAACCACCACTAAGCAAGACACAGAAGGTGGAACGTCAAGAATGAACCAAGAAATATCTGATGACAGATTGTTCAAAGGTTTTATGGACTGATGAGAGGAGAATGACCCTTGACAGACCAGTTGGATGGCCCGTGACTGGAGGAGTAATGGACACAGACATCCACATGCACTCAGACACGAGCAAGGTGAAAGTGGGGTACTGCTATGGGCTGGGGTTATTAAAGATGAGTTAGTTGCACCTTTTGGGGTTAAAGATGGGCTTAAAATCAACTCCCAACCCTACTGCCAATTTTAGAAGACACTTTCTTCTTGCAGTGGTAGAGAAAAAAGTCTGCGTCTTTCAAGAAAACCGGGATTTTCATGCAGGACATGCTCCATCACAGCAATGAAATCTCCACTGCTTGCATGCCAGTAAAGACCTTAAAGTGTAATCGATGTTTTAATTTTAATTTCATAAATCAATTGAACACGTGAAAATAAGCAACTTATCAGATAAATGTTCTTCTTTCTCTGCCAGAATTGATCGTTCATTATCAAAAATCTCAATTCTGAGGTAAAATCTGTATTCAGTGAAGACAGACTTTCCCATTACTGAGGTATGAGGTGGCAGCTGCTACTGATACACTTCTATGTAGATGGGAGGAGGGAATAGCTAGAGACCGAGCTGATCCCTCCTCTCTAGTGATGATTGAATAGTGAAATATTTGGATTCGGGAAAATCGGCACAAATAGTTTCTAATATCCATGTATTCGTACCGAATAATGAATCCAATGCAAGTCGATGGAGAGCCGAATATTTTTCTGCTGGACCCAACAAACAGGTCTGGGGGAATGGGAAAAAAGCTAAAATTGATGGGAAAGAGCTAAAACTAAATGGGACCAGCATGTAGAAGATGCCTGCATGCCTTTCTGACTCACATATGGTATCTGGGAATAATGTCAGACTATTGCGCCGGTTTTATGGATTTTTAAAAAGACATACCATATCAAATATTTTTTTTACAGGGAAAAATGCTAAGAAACATTTTTTTCCTTCATAATTACATTTATATAACGCAAAATAATAATAAAAAAATTATACCTCTCCTTTAGCATATGTTCACACGGAGTGTTTTGGCTTTAGTTTTTCCTTTAACATTTGTGAGGGCTCTCACTCCTACATTTCGGAGGACCTTCCCTCATGCCAAATAGATCGCAAAATAGTGGCATACATATTTCCCCATTCCTTTACAATGCCATTTCATTTCTATGACACTGTAAGGCCACACCAAAGATGGCGCCAGCATTACTGTGATTGGCAAGCCAGCCCAGCATGTTCATTGGCTGCAAATAAAGCGCCAAACATGCTGGGTGGGTTACTCGAATATACCGAGGCTAATACCTAATTACTCGCAGAGTAAAGAATAGCCCGATTACCGCACTATTCGTGTGAGTAACGAATAGTGCCGAATGTATTCGTTCATCACTACTCCTCTCGTCTACATAGAAGTTTATGAGTAGTAACTGCCATCTCCTATCTCAGTAGTGGGAAAGTCTGTCTTCACTGAATACAGATTTTACCCCAGAATTGAGAATTTTGATAATGACTGATTAATTTTGGCAGAGAGAGAAGCAGATTTATCCGATAAGATATATTCCAGAGTTGCTTATTTTCATGTGTACTATTGATTTATGAAATAAAAATATAAACAACGGTTACGCTTTAAAGATGACAGAATAAAAACATGACTCCTTCCTCACCTCACCTAAACTTTATTGAGCACTTATTATGGGGCATTCTTAAACAGGAGATTTGCGGTGAACCAAAACTGACAACTCTCTGAACAGAGTCTGGGTGCTTGGTGCTGCCCGAAAAGTAGACCATCAACAGATTAAAGGGGTTTTACCACATACAAAGTACTTTTAAATGAACACATCTTGGAATAATAATAACTTCTACAATTGGATGCGTTACAAAAATGTTCCTGTGCTTAAATAGTCTTATAAATGTGCCCCTGCTGTGTACTGTGTAATGGCTGTGTCTGACCATGCAGGAACATGGTCTGATCATACCACAGCTCCTGGGCAGGGGGGAAGCAACAGATTATCTCAGCACAGGATCATCATCTTGTAAACACATCCAATTGTGGAAATGATTAAAATTCCAAGATTTATTGATTTAAATGTTGATTAAAACTAAGTTACTTCATGGGAAAATCCCTTTAAGAAACTGACAGACTCCATGGATTGGACAGCTTATGACTGTTAGGCCGGGGTCACACACAACGTCTAAAAAATCTGACCGTTTTAGTCGGACGATTATTGCAGAAAAGTTTCATGAACATTGATCCGTCTGTCATCCGATTTTCCGGCGATGATGCGATTTAGTCGCATGTGAGCGTACGTTTCACATCCGATTGACATCCGACTTGCGATTTTTTGTTGCAGCCTACCAAAATGGACAAATAACGGTTTTGAGGCCTGAAACTAGTTTAAATCATCAGCCATACCCATATTTAAGGTGTCTCCAACAGGTGTGAGCCTCCCAACTTTGCAGTGGACGCATTGGTTTATTTGTGCTTACTGCTTTATTGCTGCTTTGTCACAAACATGAGCGACAGACTGATCTTTAATACCACTGACCGTGTGCTCTACAATTGGGTTATATCCAGACGGTTTGGGGAGCCATACCCTGTGATTGCTGATACCAGAAGCCGCCGAAGAATGTGGGTCCATCCACTTTTGAGGCGAAGGATAAGTAAAGGGCATTTTCACCGTCTCTATTCGTCGCTGCGTAGCCATCCCGACAAGTTTTTTCAGTATTGTCGAATGAGCCTTGGTACGTTCGATAAGTTGCTGGAGATTGTGCGCCCTGGGATCACCTTTCAGGACACCAGGATGTGTCCAGCTATTTCTGCTGAGGAACGGCTTATCCTAACATTACGGTATGTGTGTCAGTGATATGTTGATGATGTTTTCCACAACATAGCTACTTTCCTAGTGTTGGAACTTAATTATTGTTAACATATTGTCAGGAATGTTTTGACCACGCTTACCCATCTTAATTATTTGCTTGTGTGTAACCCACAGAAGGCATGGCATGTCATTGAATTTAGTGCATGCATGCTTTTATAAACTGACCCATTGTAAGTGGTAGGAATGCTGTGCTTGGTGTTAGCTGTGCTGATGTGTCCATGTTTTTTGTTCTTTGTGTATTGCAGGTTCCTTTCCACTGGCCTGTCATACGCTGCTCTGCACTTAGAGTTATTAATTGGCAAATCCACCATTTCAGGCATTGTCCGCAGTACTTGTGTAGAAATTTGGTCCAGAATACATAAAGAGGTCATGCCTGAGCCCAAAATGGCAGACTGGTTGAGGATTGCACGTGGATTTGAAGAAACGTGCCAGTTTCCACACTGTATTGGAGCCCTGGACGGGAAGCACATTCGTGTGTGTAAGCCGCCGAACTCTGGGTCCCAATTCTACAATTATAAACAATTTTTTTCTGTAGTCTTGTTGGCCTTGGTCGACAGTCAGTACAGGTTTATAATTGTAGACATTGGGGCCTATGGAAGGACTGGAGACTCCAGAGTCTTCAATTCTTCCATTATGGGTCGGCGGCTACGCAACTTCCAGACTCCAATCTGGAACCAGTGCCTTATGTTCTTGTAGCAGATGAGGCGTTTCAATTGACACGTCATGTTATGAGGCCAGATCCCCGTCGCAATCTGAACCAGAATCTTTAATTTTCGCCTTTCACGTGCACGACGCCTGGTGGAGTGCACCTTTGGTATTCTTTGTGCCAAATGGCGGGTACTCCAATCAGCCATTCAGCTGAGTGAAGCTAATGTAAATGTGGTAGTAAAAGCATGTGTGGTCCTACATAACTTCACTAGAATGCATGAAAGCACCTCACCTGATGTGGCTGACCTTGGGTCTGGTAATGTGTCTATACCTATGAGACCACTCATCCATCCCCGTCGTCCCCCTGCTGGCCTTAAAGTAGGTGATGTGTTCACTAATTATTTTGTGTTCCCTGAGGGTGCTACTCCCTGGCAAGAGGAGGCCTTATCTATGTAGTGTGCTTGTTTTGTTGTACCATAAACACATTTTTCTTTACCTCCTTGTTGTTGTAGTGGTGTTCCTACTCTCCTGTTCGTTCTACGTTACACAGGACATCACATATAATAATAATAACATACAGTCAATGCGACTTAACACTTTTAATAATTTGTGTATATTGCAGTCGCTCTCAAATAAAGCATAGTGGACAAATATGTCTAAAGGTTAAATTCACCTTTGTTATAAAAAATTAACAAGAGCAAACAATAAAAAGGCACTTACAAAAGTACTCAAACAATGAGTCAACAAATATTACCTACAAGTTATGGTAGGTGGGGGGTGGTGAAGGTGGAGGGCCAGGTTGAGTGGGTTGCCTTGCTTGATCAGCAACCATTGTGTCACCCTGAGTAGTGGCAGACTGCCCTGTGAGTTGTGGGTTTCTGCCTGGATCCTGATGGGGGTTTGGGTAGAGGTCCATGGGAAACTGGTGTTGGTAGTCATAACTATAGGGCTGCCCACTTTGAGTATGGCCCCCAATATTCCCATGTCGACCATACCCATGTTGTGGCCAGCCTACAACATTGGGTATGTTCAAGTGGGCATATTGGGAATGGCCACTCTGTCCCATGTGTTGTACCTGGTTAGGTAGATTTGGGTATGAAGGAGCTTGTGGAGGAGGAGTTGGTATCTGTTGGACACAAGAAGGAGGTGGAGGAGGATGATGTGGAGGAGGATTTTGAGAGGCTGAAGCACCCTCTCTTCGCTGCCTTCCCAACAACTGTAGTTGATTTTCTGATGAAAGCTGCCACCTTTCCAGAAAATCAAATACAGTGTTGGGATCATTTGGTGGGGTACCTGCATCCAGAACAGTTTGGAGAGCACCTCTGGTCCACAGTCTGTGCTCACGGGGAATACCCCTGAGGTAGCGGGCCAGACTGCGTCCAAATGCCTCCTCCCCATCATCATGTGCTGCATTGGACAAATAGTCCAGAACTCCTCTGTCCACCTGCCTCCTTGTCCCAGAACCAACTCATTCTCTTCTGCGACAGCCTCGCCGTGGAATCACGGAAGGTTGAGGAGACCCATCCTGAGGCCTAGTAGGGCTACTGCTTACGGGATGCTCCTCTTGATGTTGAGCCTGGCTGTCTGACTCCTCAGCTGGTGCTGCTGGTGGTGGTGGTGGTGGTACTGCTTGGGTGGATGTTGAAGCTGCAGAGGAAGGGCCAGACTCCTCAGCAACATCACCCACTGGGTCTATGACTACCTCCGAGTCAGACCCAGTCTCCCTCTCGGTAAGGTTAGACTCCATGCTATATAGGAAAAGAAAGAATAAAATTAATATTTGATATCAAAAGCAGCAATAGGCTTTCTACAGACATGCACTTATGCTCGCAGATCAATCACCGGCGTCAGAAAATTGAGGCGATCAAAATAAAGATATTTCCTCTTCGTGCTTCCTGAGGCCCCACTACGCGCCCTCAGCTTCCTCTCCCTTTTGTAGCAATCCCGTCAGCTGCGCCACCGCCTTGTCACATCTGTCACTGCAAAGTCACATAAAAAAAAGGGAATAACATTAGTTATATGGACTTGTAAAATACTTCAGAAATCTGTAGCTATCAATATCCACATTATATTTGGTTGTGGTGTTATGTCTACACACCAACATCACAAAAGTTGTATGGTATTCAGGGTGGCAAACTACCATGATCATAGTAGAAGGGTACATGCATAGAAACACACGTGTGTTAGGTATGTGTAAGATCAACTAGCATAACTTTGGCCCAAAGCTTTGCCCTTAACAGAAGGGCCACAGAAGAAGTAGATGAGCTACACATTTCATGTGTGCTCAAGGTGGCTACAAGCATTTTACACCCTAAGTAGGCGACCATCAGTGATGGATGTGAATCTTTGGATGTTGTTTGTGTACACACATAACAATGTGGCATTCAGATTGTAAAGCGTTTCATACTAATTTTTGTTTGGGACAATATAAGCGGAGAAAGAAAAAATAGAACATTGTTGTTGGCAGATTCAGATAAATATGTAAAGTTTTGTATGGTTGTAATTTACTTACTAATGCAATCTTGGTCCTCCCTAGATCTCTCAGCAAAATCCGGGAACATTTGGCGACA
>VIAB01041805.1:0-17836 GCA_009801035.1 Oophaga pumilio
ACCGCGACGATCTTCGTGGCGATGCACACATGACAACTGGCTCCGGAAGTGTGAAGAAAATGACCGCGATAGACCAAAGCTGTTACAGCAAGGGTACTTCAATGAGATATTCAGCAGTGCTGAGAAACGTCAAGGAGACAGTCCACAGGAGGATAACACTACAAAAACAAAGAAAAAGACATTCTAAGAAACTGTTGGCTGCTATCAGTTAATTTTGCATAGTTAATGCCACAGTTGTTTACCTTACTTTTACTTGTTTTCTGTAATTGCAACTGTAACTTATACAATGCAAGTTTCCATGAATACAAGGCTACTGCTTTCAACTTGGTATCTGTAGTTGTCTTATAACTTTTATTACTGCACAAAATTTGGTTTATTACTGCACAAATTGTGTTTACTGAACACTAAAATTACTCTGGCAAGTGTAATCTACAAACTCCCACGGTTGCATTCAACTCATTGCATTCTTTTAAACTCTAACTGTAGCTCGGTAATTAAATGGTCACTTCTTTTTCAGCAAACTTTGCATAAATCAATAGTCCAAATGAATATAAAAAAACTTCATGCTATTTTCTCCACTCATGAATCACTTCTTCTCCTTCTCTTTGTCTACTGAATTCATAATTCCTTAAAAACAGCAAAATATTTAGAGTTGAGAGTCCTCAGTGGTTGATACCTTTTAATGGCTAACTGAAAAGATGGTAACAAATTGCAAGCTTTCGAGACTTCTCAGGTCTCTTCATCAGGCTAGACTAATACAAAATCTGAAGAATCACATATTTATACACAACACAGCACAGAAATAATGCAATAGAAAAGACAAGTGACGTGAAGCAGAACTGTCATTATGGGAGATAGAGATGAACATAAATATTGGAACAGTTCATAGATAAGGAGTGTGAAAGTTTTATAGTCCTCTGATTGGGGTCTGGTTCTGTGTTGTTGATGCCCCTGAAGGTCTGAAGAGCAAATTCCTTAATTCATATAAAAATACATAATTCCATGCAACACATTTATTCCTGCACTGAGTGTATCAAAGGTCGTCATGAGTTTATATTCTTTTGACACACTCAGTGTAGGAATGAATGTGTCGCATGGATTTATGTCTTTTTACATCAATTAAGGAATTTGCTCTTCAGACCTTCTGGGGACAAAACAACACAGAACCAGACCCAATCAGAGGACAATAAAACTTTCACACTTATCTATGAACTGTTCCAATATTTATGTTCATCCCTCTCCCATAATGATAGCTCTTCACGTCACTTTTCTTATCTATTGCATTGTTTCTGTGCTGTGTTGTGTATAAATATGTGATTCTTCAGATGTTGTATTAGTCTTTGCCTGATGAAGAGACCTGAGTAGTCTCGAAAGCTTGCAATTTGTTATCATCTCTTCAGTTAGGCATTAAAAGGTAGCAACCACTGAGGACTCTCAATTCTAAATATTTTTCTATCTACTGGCTAACACGGTACAAAGATACACATCTTTCCTGCTTAAAAACAGCAAACATTTTTCTTATTACAGACTAGATGGCCTGCCAAGCCCACTGAGGGATTTAGGAAGACTATTGAAGATCAAGGAAATGGAGATGGAATAAAGAGGTAGGAGCAGAGAGAATGAGGTAGAGTTGGGAGCAGGAGAGTAACAGAAAAGATAGAGAGACATGTAGAAAGTCCTGTTGCTTTTTAGTAATTGTTTTATCTCACTCCAGTGCTGGATTCACAGCTCATTACTGCTCTATAATGTCTTCTAAGCAGTTTCTGTTTTTAAATATGTACTACAAAGAGATAGGACAGCCAACATTGGAAAAATATTTAGACTTGAGAGTCCTCAGTGGTTGATACCTTTTAATGGCTAACTGAAAAGATGGTAACAAATTGCAAGCTTTCAAGACTACTCAGGTCTCTTCATCAGGCAAAGACTAAAACAAAAACTGAAGAATCACATATTTATACACAAGAGGACACAGGAATAATGCAATAGGTAAGACATGTGACGTGAAGCAGAACTGTCATTATGGCAGAGGGATGAACATAAATATTGGAACAGTTCATAGATAAGGAGTGAGAGTTTTATTGCCCTCTGATTGGGGTCTGGTATTGTGTTTTGATGCCCCCAGGTCAGAGAAGCAGATTCCTTAATTGATGTACACAGACATGAATCCATGTGACACGTTCATTCCAGCACTAAGAGTGTCAAAGGTCATCATACGTTTATATTCCCAAATCTTTCTATCTTTCTCAGATTTGAAGTTAGCTTTTAATACCAGTAATTCCATATCCATCATGCTATGACCGGGCATACAAAAGTGTTTGGCCACAGGTAGATCCATTCTTTTTTCTCTTATTGTGTGGCGATGAGAATTCATCCTTGTTCTCAGTTTTTGCCCGGTCTTCCCCACATACAGACCCCCAGTTGGACATTTCGTACAAATAATTAGGTACACCACATTAGATGTGATGCAGCTGAAAGTACCTGGGATCTTGTAGTCCTGATGGGAGTTGGGGATCTTTATCTTGTCCGTGGTCATTATAGATGGACAGGTTTTGCACTTCTTCTGTTTGCAAGGAAAGGTTCCTGCAGCTGTTGGGGAGGACAGGGAGCTTGCAATTTGTTACCATCTTTTCAGTTAGCCATTAAAAGGTATCAACCACTGAGATATTTTTCTATCTACTGGCTAACACGGTACGAAGATATACATCTTTCCTATACTCTGTATGGGACATTCTTGCAGCTGTTGACTACGAAATAGTTTAGAGACAATTGAAAATTAGAGGTAGAAGGCACAAGATAATGGCCATTGTTTAATATTAATTAATGGTTTATTTATTCTTATTCTCAATTCTATACTGAGCACATAGCCTGGTGGAAGGTTTAGCTGACATTACATGTGTTATTTCTGTATATTTAGCTCAGGGTAGATGGTAGCGCCCTATATATAGAACATGTGCTATGTAGGACATATGTAACCACATGACTCTCAGGAAGGAGGTGCAACACTTTACACGGACATCATATGGACACCAGGTTGTATGCTGAACAGCTGATATGTGAGTTAACCACATGTTTCTTGATTCATTCAACTTTCTATGGACACAGACACAACCTACCATTTAGGATCCCAGGAAAGATGGGGAACAAACCTCGATAAGGACAAATGGACAATCTCTTTGTAACTATTTCATCTATTTTATGTTTTGCTGCAATGATGCTTTTTTGAGGACCATTATTATTATTTTTTTTTTATTTATATAGCGCTAACATATACCGCAGCGCTTTACAGTTTGCACACATTATCGTCGCTGTCCCCGATGGGGTTCACAATCTAGATTCCCTATCTGTATGTTTTTGGAATGTGGGAGGAAACCGGAGGAAACCCACGCAAACACGTGGAGAACATACAAACTCCTTGCAGATGTTGTCCTAGGTGGGATTCGAACCCAGGACTCCAGCGCTGCAAGGCTGTAGTGCTATCCACTGAGCCACGTGCTGACAATTCAATAAACCACTTCATTTTTTTATAAGAAACATTATGACATTTTCTTTAGAGTATCGCATCTGCTAAAGAATAAATAAATATACAAAATAAATATATTTGACAGCCATAAATAATATTATAACCCATGTGCAAACACGTAACATCTGAATTTAAAAAGACATCTTAAAGTACTCTTTACAAAAACCCAATGAATAGCACTATAAAAAGTATCTGTGTGATCTAGGGCTTATTTACATTACTGCATTTTATGGGCCATGTTGTGTCCACAGTTCTCACTCCAACTACTGGTATCATGACAAGAACTAACAGCCTATCAGGCATGTATAATAATGTTCAGGAGATCAGGTCAGGAGATCTGCTTTCAAGCCATGATTATTTTCATTTAATAAATTATTGCAAAGTTTGTTTCCATGTTTAAGTTTAAAGGAGTAAGCCTATCTCCTAGAACCTATTCTGATTTTTAGTAGATGTAATAATAATATTACGAAATACCTCCAATTAGAAATGTAGTACAGTTATTCTGATTTACTATGTCGCTTACCCTATTTTCAGGGCATTGCAGTAGCTTAGGTATCCATGACAACGACTACTCACATAGTGACAGTTAGATTTTAGTAGTCATAAACATAGATATCTGAACTACCGCAATGCCCTGCTCATGGGGTTAGTGATATAATTAATCAGAAGAACTATACTACTTTTATAATTGGTCCTCACACTAGCAAGGTCCACCCCCGACTGACTCCGCTACGAGGAGAACTTCCTGACAGATTCCCGCTTGGAGGCAATCTTTCCATAGCAACAAGTCTCTAACTATTGTCCCTAACCGAATGGATGTGCTGAATGGTGGCCAAACCTGAATACTGCACTGACGTCTTTTTATAACTAACTGGATCTCTAACGTGCCCCCATTAGTGATCCCTCACAGAAAACAGTTAACCCCTCACTATATACACTACTCTCCTAGTGCCCTCCTCTAATGACCCCCAGGAAGCACTTGAGCCGCTCAGCCAGGGCTGTGGGGTACTCGGACCCGAGCCCGTTGATCTCTATGGGGATGTCACGGTGGCCACGGCTCGGTCCATGGCCCAGGGCGCTCACCCTCAAAAGGGGGATATTTACAGGGGATAATGTCAGTGAATCGTGACGCCACCTGTGGTGTCTGGTGAGAATCACCAGCGCTGCAGCAGTCCACTGAGGCCGGTGTTGTGGCAGCTTAGATGGTATCGCTCCCCACAAGTGGAGCGGGCCTTCAGGGCAGCGTAAATGTAGGGATGCAGGACGGAGGGAACTCAGCCGGGTAAGAACAAGAATGGGGGTACACACACAAGTCACTTCTGTACCTTTACTGGAGTTAGTGTAAGAACATCCCGGAGCACTGTAGGGTGAAGGGTGCATGTCCGGATTCTCCCTAGTGAGCAGGTGTAGGGCCTCCTGTTTCTTGCCTCTCCGTAATAAGTTTCTGACCTGCCTGTAGCTAGGCCTAACTTTGTCTCTGTCCTGCACCGGCTGACTTTGTGGTAGGGCCTTATCCTGGAGTACACACTCCCTTCTTGTAGGGTCTCCGTGTCCCCCTGGCTCTGTTATGTATCAGCTCTTTGGTGCTCCTGGGACCTGTAGTCCTCCAGGAATTCCGGTTGTCTCCTACTAGGTCGTAGAGATCCTTGTAAGCTCGGACCCGGTGTCCGGTATGTGCTTTCTGGGGTGAGCTGGTAAGGTTCCTCTGCCCCCTTGCTACTCTCTCCTCTATCCTTCGGCCTACTCGGGCCCTCACTAGGCTATACACACTGGCAGTTAGCTGGCTGCCTCTTCTGCTGCTCTCTAGAGCGTCGGCATGCTCCTAGCTCGCTGACTTGAGCTGAGTGAGTCTCACACTGCAGACTGACCTGTTCTGTGTCTCAGAGTGTTCTCTGCTAGAGTGTACTGCACTGTTCCTAGAGTGTCCTCTCTAGAGTGTGCTGACTTCCTGCCTCCTTTTTCTACCTATAAAGGCTCCCTCTGGTGGTCTGAGGAAGGGAGAAGGTGTGTGAATGCTCTGAGGGCCTCTTGTGGATGAATCCTTTAGTGCACCCTTCTAGGATTTGTGGCACCAAGCGCAGCTGGGCTCCACACACTGACTACCTGTCACTAAACCCCCACATATATACCTACATAGCAATATACAAAGCACACATATATATACACATTGACACAATTAAGAGGATGAAACCTTAAAGGGTTAATACCCTTCCACCTCCTTACATTATCAATACATATTTTTGCTAAGCATCACAAACTGAGTCTCGCTCTTTGCATTGTTGTTTTTATCTAGTTGGGTGAACACATACATATAATTTCTTCTATTTTGTTTCCTTTATTTGCAATGAGATGGCACTTAACCTCTCTCCATTCCGAATAAATAAGTGTGAGCATGGCCAGTTTACTTACACTTGCCCGGTATCTTCAACTATTCTTCTTTCTGACCAAGTAATGGACCAAAAACTCCAGAAAGAGAAAATGTTTAACAGATTAAAACACAGGTTATACTGAATCTTTACTCACATAACTGCATATTTATCTACTCTATTTATTATACATGCATTTCATAGCACTTTACAGCTATTACAGACACTGTCCCAACAATCTAAATTCCCTCTCATTATGTGTTTGAAGTGTGGGAAGAAACCCACACAAACACGGGGAGAAAATGTATCAATAAACTGCTTGCAGAAATTGTCCTTGGTGGGATTTGAACCCAGTACTCCAGCGCAGCAAATCTACAGTTCTAACCACTGAGCCACCTTGCTGCCAACTCCCCAGCTCCCCTTGCTCGATAACATGGTGCCTCATTCATTAATATTAGCATTGTACAGGCCATTTTATGAATTTGGCACATCATCTCAGATCTGTGTGCAACCGTGCACCTCACTAGAAATGTTTCTCTAGTAAGATACTGGAATCACATTTTTGGCACAAGATAGTGGCCTAACTTTTTATAAATTGGCCTGTTAAAACCACTCCTTTCCATCTATGGTTCACTCTTTTTAGCAGAGTCACCTGGGACTCTGTTGCACAAAAAGTTTGAAAATTTGTCATAGTGTTTTGCACCAGTTTTCTCAATGTTTGCAGTGAGTGAGGCAGTAGAAATACCACAGGATGCACAAAAGAATGGGGTGCATCTGGGGGATTCCATTTTAAGTAGGCCAGTAGGACAATCCAAAGCTGAATGCATTAAAACTATTTCTGAATGCTATGTGGCTAAATTTAGAAAACAAAATCAGCTAGAATTTTTTAATCCATTTTCAATATTTTCATATATATTTGCATTTAAAGAACACATGGGACTTTGACACTACTTCTATAATAGAAGGAGCATTACCTTGCACTTGAGGGGGTGCTATTTTTTTTGCCTTCTCATCTACAGTATTTTGCCATGAAAAGTGTTATGTACAACAAATCTGTCCCCAATTTCTAATTCGCCTTTTTTGACCTGACGCTGTGTCATCTGCAGACTCAGTCTATCAATGAATTTTTGCTTTTGTCTCTTCCACTGGTCATTTACTATCTCGGTTGACCTTCTGTTTACCCTCATCCTTCTCTCCCATTTATTATTAACCACCTTGAAATCATGTCAGTCGATATGTATTTTTTCTTTCTCTCTTGGAATTTTTGTTTATCCATCTGTCATTCCTTCCATGTCTCCAGGGGGCTTGTCACTCATTGTAAAGAAACAGTTTTCAATTCCCCATCCCCTTTCCAGATTCTGAAAACTCAAGTCTGTCAAATTTATAAATTTTCTCCAATTTGATGTTCACCAGAGGCAATACACTACCAGCGTTATCA
Source organism: Oophaga pumilio (assembly GCA_009801035.1). Taxonomy (NCBI): domain Eukaryota; kingdom Metazoa; phylum Chordata; class Amphibia; order Anura; family Dendrobatidae; genus Oophaga; species Oophaga pumilio. The sequence continues at coordinate 7,325 of VIAB01041805.1, forward strand.
GAATTAACAACACCTGCAATCTCCATCTGTTCCAGATTGTTTTGGATCAAACTCAACTCTTATCTTGAAAGCCAATTATCCTTGTTGCTATATACCAAACCATCACAGTGTTTAAAGTGGTCATCTATCTGTAAAAGTAAATTGGATTTCTATCTAATGATTTGTTCCCAAGCCAATTAACATATACCTGCTTGTTATATGGACACAACAGCAGATCTGTCTGTCTCTAAAGAGAAGAATTATATACACAATTTAGTATTTTCATTTTTTTCTATTTTTACACTTCACAATTTAATCTCAGGTAAAAGAAAGTTATTTAAAGGAGTATTTCCATCTCCAAAATCCCATCCAAATATGTAGTAGGTATAGTAATAATAAAATTAGCAAATTCCTCCAATTAGAAAAGTAGTATAGTTCTTCTGATTAATTATATCACTAACCCCATGAGCAGGGCATTGCAGTAGTTCAGGTATCCATGTTCCTGGGGCCTGAGCATAGGGTAGGAAGAAGAGGGGACTAGCAACCCCTGAAGAAGCCGGTGAAGGATTCACCATGGGAAACGTGAGCCCAAAGAGAGTGGGTTTACGTAGCAGTAGTCCAGTGGAAGAACCACTGTGGGAACGCTCAGCAGAAGAGGTTGTGCATGAGCATATAAGCGAGTGGGCCAGTAGAAGTATCCGGGCAGGATAACCAGAGAGGGGTGGACGACCTAGTGGATGTGTCTTTCTTATGCTGGATAGAAGTGTCTCCAGGGGAAGAGATCGAAGTGCCGTTTTCACCGGGCTCCTCGTCCCGTCAATACTTAGTGGTCCATTCTAGTGTAGCAGAGAAGAAGAGGCAGAATTGTAAAGAATGTATTGCTGGTATCGTGTAAGAAGTGCTTATGGTATCTTGGATGTGCTGTGCCCAGAGGAAAATAAAGCAGAACTGTTTGACGTGATTCTGGACTCTGTCTCTAATTGCTCTGTACACTCCCTCACAGGAGGATGACACCCTAGAACAGTGATGGCAAAGCTTGGCACTCCAGCTGTTGGAGAACTACAACTCCCAGCATGCCTCAACTGCTGCAGGTTGCAAGGGCATGCTGGGAGTTGTAGTTTTACAACAGCTGGAGTGCCAAGGTTAGCCATCACTGCCCTAGAACAATAGACATCCCAGATGTAAAACATTACACAGCTTCCAGTGCATCGGCCCCGCGGCAGTCCCTTTACAATATGTCAACTGATTCACTTGCATGAGCACCGTGAAATACTGTTTTTCTAGGTTAACAACCAGGTTCATTTCCAAAGGGGCTACAATTTTCTCTCTGCTACTTTCCTTTTTAGTCTTCATATGAAGACCTACAATACGTTAATTAATACAGGATGGTTATTAGTAAAGAAGAGCAGATCGATCTGCTCTGGATTGAATTTGAGTTGAATTTCCTGAAATTCCTAGGTTCCTGCAAATTTGAACAATGTGTGATTCAGTTAACAGTAGGGTTGAGCATTCCGATACTTCCGATACCTGAAATCCAATGTAAGTCTATGGGAACAAAATATCGGAAGTACTTCCGATACTTACTTCCGATATTTTGTTCCCATAGACTTACATCGGAAGTATCGGAATGCTCAACCCTAGTTAACAGCAGTCAGATAGCGAGCCCATGTTGTTAGGCGAGGATGCCATCACATTATATGGTCTACTGCTGCCAATCAGGTGGGGCTATCACCACCACTATAAAAGTTAAGGGCTGCCTAAGCAGCAACATTTTCGGATTATAAAGCCTAGTAATAGAGGCTAAAGTAAACATGAATATATAAAAGGTCTAAATCTGATTGTGGTGTAATACTGCAAAGCTAAAACACATAGAAAATGAGAATGATCGTCTCAGTCTACGGTTAGGTTCACACAACTGTTTTCTCTACAGCACACAAACAAAGTCCCCATAGATCAGTGTTTTATCAGACTTTGGTCAAAGTGACATCACATCAGTTTTTCTCGGACATGTCTGTCAGTCCGTGAAAATCGGACTGCATTCGCATGTCATCTGAGTGCGGTCTGATTTTTTTCACTGACCCATTGACTTGTATTGCCAACTTTATGCCATGTTCTAACATTCAGTATTTGGCCAGTATTTTACAGCTTATTATCCTTACGTCTAAATTTTGCAACTAAAGAAAAGTCATAAAACCAAGGCTTATGTGTCACAAAAAGTGTGTTTCCTGGGTTGTGAGATGGACAGCCCATATATGATTTTTTCTTTAAAAGACAAAAGATAAACCTCCATATTCTAGAAATTTTAATGTAACTGTCTACGTCACATTATAAAAAAAAACATTTTTTTGTATACTTCCTTGTTTCAATATTAGATCCATACACGTCACCCTTTAGACCAGCTTGCTACCCCCATTTACCATCTGTTTTCCACTAGTCAGTTAGGTTGAGGTCACTTGGATATTGTTAAGAGTTTGTTTGTACTAAAGAGCTCAAAAATTGTTCAATATAATCCTAGAACACTTCACAGGGCTAGAATAATCTTTCCTGAATAATTAGAGGCTATGCAATTGTAAGGAGAAGAAGCAATCCAGGCTTGTCTCATCCGTAACGGGCCCAGAACCATCGGGTCTGTCACTTAAGTTACAAGGGGGAGCGCTTAGAGTAACAGGATGTTCCCTGTGCTCGAGAAAATGGGGCATGGCTAAGCAGGCAGAGAATGAGCGTGCAGAAATTCAAACTGTTGAGGCGGGAACGCTGAGCGCGCGTCAGTGGTGTGAGGCAATTTCAGCTGCAAGGTGAGGGAGCGGAGCTAAGAGGGTCCAGAGACGAGAGGACGCACTGACAGGAGCTGACTGATGGAGTCCTGCCGATACACCGCATGTACAGCAGTCCCCACTAACATCGCTGTCCCCGCCTACATCAAGGCCCTTGACGAGACTGCGAACTCGGCCGACGATGCTGACACAACAGCCCCGGCTGACGATACTGACAGGGGAAAGCAAGGTCTGTGTGAGGGATACCGGTGCTCAACGGTACAACTCAGCAGACCGAACAGGCCACTGTGAACTGTTTCGGGACCGTGTCCCAGTCCCAGATAGTACAAGGATTCTCACCGCTGAGGGAAGAGTCTATCCCTCCTTCTTCTCTGCATCCAGCGGCCAGTGCCCTTGCTAGAACCCTGGACAATCACTGCCATCGACAGGATTGAAAACAAGACACCGTCAGGACCACAAGATGATATTCTCAATGCCAGAAAAGCTTCCACCATTTTCCACTGGACTGTAACAGATCCCCATTGTGGCTCATTCCAAATGGCCCCACAGTTAAAGAGAGGGGCACATCTGTGACTGGAGCCCAAAGTTACATATACATATAGTTATTAAGGTTGAAGGAAGACTTTAAGTCCATCTAGTTCAGCCCATATCCTATCCCAACCTGCCCTAACATGTTGATCCCGAGGAAGGCAAACAAAAACCCCAAGTGGCAAACAGTAAGCTTCACATTGGGGAAAAAAATTCCTTCCCGACTCCACATACGGCAATCAGACTAGCTCCCTGGATCAACGCAATATCTAGGAAACTAGTGAATATAGCCTGTAATATTATACTTTTCAAGAAAGGCATCCAGTCCCTTCTTAAATTTTAGTAAGTAATCACTCATTACAACATTAGACGGCAGAGAGTTCCATAGTCTCACTGCTCTTACAGTAAAGAATCTGCGTCTGTGATTATGACTAAACCTTCTTTCCTCCAGACGTAGAGGATGCCCCCTTGTCCCCGTCACAGGTCTAAGAGTAAAAAGATCATTAGAAAGGTCATTGTACTGTCCCCTCATATATTTATACATTGTAATAAGATCACCCCTAAGCCTTCGTTTTTCCAAACTAAATAACCCCAAGTGTAATAACCTGTCTTGGTATTGCAGACCCCCCAGTTCTCTAATAACCTTAGTCGCTCTTCTCTGCACCCGCTCCAGTTCAGCTATGTCTTTCTTATACACCGGAGACCAGAACTGCACACAGTATTCTAAGTGTGGTCGCACCAGTGAAAAGTGATAAGTGTATAGTTTACAGTATGTTCCCCTATTAGTTAAAACCCCCTTAGAAGTGTTCCTTGTTTTAGGGAACCCCCCTTCATTTAAACATCTCCCTGCGAGGAGTAACCTCCTGTTAATTAAACCCCTTTAACGGTGCGAACCTGGTGACTGCCCTATGGAGAGGCAAGCTCACACACGTGCCTTGCATGGCTGAAGTCCTCAACCTGATGGTACAGCATTTTCTCCGCCTCTATCCTGGCCTGGGTGAGCTGCTCCAGAAAGCACGTAAGCTGTGTGCTCATTTCCGTCATTCGCACCCCTCTGGTAATCGACTTGCATCGATACAGAGGTCTTTGTCCATGCCAGTTAACATGTTGATATGCAATGTGCCAACACTGTGGAAATCCACTCTGCACATGTTGCAGCGACTGTGGCAGCAGCAACGAGCCCTGACGCAGAATGTCATGTCATATAGCCTGGGCCAACGCAGTACGGACGTGTCGCATATCATGTTTACGGAGTGGGCACAGATTAAGGACCTTGGCACCCTTCTGCACAGTTTTGAAATGGCTACTAAGATGGTTAGCGCTGATGATGCCATCATCAGCATCACTATTAGGCCAGGGACATACTTGCGAGTGTGATGCTAGAAAATCGCGCAAGTCTCTCGCATCAATACCCTGCACTGCCGCCAGCACTCGGGACCGGAGTGTGCGGCTGCATGTATTTCTGGTCTGGTCCGAGTGCCGGTATCACACTCTCAAGTGTGTCCCCGCCCTTACAGTTATCCATATGCTAGAGCAGACTTTGAATAGCCTGCAGGAGGAGATTGTGGTCCCAGAAGAAGAGGAGGATGCAGAGGTGGATGCGGAAAGGATTTTATTTTCTTTAAGTTCCAGACTGTCGTCACATAGGCGGGTGCCAATCGAGGGTGGATTACTTCAATCAAGGGGGACTGGTGATAGCAGACAAACTGTTATCGAAGGTGCAAGATCCGAGGAACAAATGGAGGAGGAAGAGGTGATGTCATATGAAGAGGATAATCCTTCCCTCTCTGTTGTTCATGGCTGTCAGGAGGGGATAGAGGAAACGAGCCTAATTGTTACCCAGCCACCAACACAACATGAGCTTGGACCTCATGGTAGAGCCCGACATATTAGTGCCAACTTGAGCCCTGTATAGTTATGATTAGGAATACTGCTGACTACTGGGTGGCCACTCTGTTAGATCCACATTATAAAACCAAATTTTGCCAGATGCTTCCCACCCTGGAAAGGGACTCGCGAATGCTGGAGTATTGAAAAATGCTTTTACACAATCTTAAGAGATCTTTTCCTCAAGACAGCAGTGAAGCACACAGTTCGCTTCGCAGCTCTAGACTTCCAACCTCCGGACCGTCAATTTGTCAATACCAAAACTTTAGCAGCAGCAGTGGTTTAAGTGGAAGAAGCAATTTCTGTGAGCGATATTGTCTGCCAATAATTTTTGGAAATGTGAGCACTACTGGTTGGGTGACCATCTGCTGGATTGGGCGTAGTGGAAGATCTGTCGGTCCCTATTATACTATTTTTACTGTGATGAAATTGATGACACTTCTGTGGTGTAAGACCCTCATTTTTTTAAATGTGAACACTCCTTGTTGGGTGTCCATCTGCTGGATTGGGCTAAGTGGAAGACATATCAGTTCCTATTATATTATTTCTACTGTGCTGAAATTTATGCCACTTTGGTGGTGCCTGCCAATATTTTTTGGAAATGTGAAAACTCCTGGTTGTGTCTCTTTCATTTGTGTTGCCTATAGCAGTAGGCCTCCAAGACTGTCAGGCCTCCACTTCATGTACTCCCGTATTACTATCCTTAAATTTTTCTGACAATGGTAGTCTAGAAAACTGATATTTGTGCCACCTGAGTGTGTCTCAGCATGAAAGCAGGTAGTGGTGTTGCATGTGGCATCAGGGCTCCCAGCCAAGGAAGCCTACACCGATCACTCAGCCACCTTGTCTTACTGTGACGTACAGTTGAAAGCTGTGTGAAGCTGAATCCTGCTCATATAGGTACTATACACTTGACCAGGTTATTAAATACATCAGTAAGGGATTAAATACATTAGTCAGGGATTGCTCTGATACGGGTATACCTTGACGTTTGGTAGAGCGGCTTAGTATACATTTTTTGCAAAAAACGTATCAACCAAATGCCCTGTGTTTTATTATCTTTTTACTAGAACTTGCTGTTTACTGTTACTTTTTTACAACAGAGTATTTTTATACGTTTGTTTTACTGTGCTTTTCTATGTTTCAGTCTTCCGGTGGTGTGAACAATGTCCCTACAGGCTTGTTCACTGTGTGCATGGCTCATGTGTGTGTTTATATTTATTGTTTGCAGTGCGGGAGGTGCTCCAGGCATCTATGGGGTTCTCGCCCTTTGAACTATTGTATGGCAGACATCCCTGGGGCTTACTCAATATAGCCAAAGAGGCCTGGGATAACCAACCCCCCACAAGAGTGTGATAGACCATGTTGCAAAAATGCAAGAACGAATGGAGACAGTCCTACCATTAGTCCGGGAACATATGGTGGCCACACAATGGTCGCAGAGTCGGTTCTATAACTGGGAGGCTCGGGTAAGAACCTTCAGTCCTGGGGATCGGGTGTTGGTACTTGTGCCTACAGTAGATAGCAAATTTCTTGCAAGGTGGCAGGGGCCCTACGAGATTATGGAGAAGGTGGAGCAAGTAGACTAAAAGGTACAACAACCAGGACGGAGGAAGTCAGAACAGGTATACCATATTAATTTGCTTAAACCATGGAAAGATAGACACCACCTTGGTGGGGATAGTCCGCTGCCTGCATTTCAAGTGGAGAAGGCTCCAGTACCTCTGGGGGTGACAGGAGAAACCTTCTCCGTAGTCAAAATAGCAGATACTTCGCCTCCTAACCTGGTATAGGAGGTCCGGGAATTTATTAGCCAAAATACAGATGTTTTCTCTGAGCTCCCCGGATGCACCTCCCTAATCCAACATGACATTGTCACAGAGCCACAGGCCAAAGTCCAACTAAAGCCATATCGGGTGCCTGAGGCCCGGAGACAAGCCATCTCTGAGGAGGTAAAAACTATGCTGCAGTTGGGGGTCATTGAAGAGTCACAAAGTGAGTGGGCCAGCCCAATAGTCATAATACCCAAGCCTGATGGGACGCTAAGGTTCTATAATGACTTTAGAAAACTTAATGAAATTTCAAAATTTGATGCCTATCCTATGCCCCAGGTCGATGAATTAATAGAGCGGTTTGGGCAGGCACGGTATTTTTCAACTTTTGACCTCACAAAAGGATATTGGCAGGTGCCCCTAACAGCGGCGGCTAAGGAAAAAAGGGCCTTTGTAACACCCAAAGTGTTGTTCCAGTATAAAGTGTTACCCTTTGGGTTGCATGGCGCACCAGCGACATTTCAGCGGTTAATGGATATTGTTCTCAGTCCCCATCGCCGTTATGCCCCAGCATATCTGGATGATATTATTGTGTACAGTGCAAACTGGGAAAGTTACATACCAAAGGTACAGGAGGTGATAGATTCTCTGCGACAAGCAGGGCTAACCGCCAATCCAAAGAAGTGTTCCATAGGGCTGGAGGAAATTCGATACTTGGGTTATGTCATTGGGAGAGGAGTCATCAAACCCCAAGTAAACAAAGTAGAGGCAATTCAGAACTGGCCCTGTCCCCTCACAACAAAGCAGGTAAAAGCTTTTTAAGGTTTAGTGGGATATTACAGACCATTTATTCCCAACTTTGAAACCCTGTCCGTGCCTTTAACAGACTGCTTGAAAGGGAGGAAGTCTGTGATGGTCCGCTGGAATGATCAGATAGAGGAGGCCTTTGTAAAGTTAAAATTGGTACTGTGTGGTACACCAGTTCTGGTTACACCCGATTTCAAAAGAGAGTTTATCGTGCAGACTGATGCCTCTGAGATAGGTCTTGGTGCGGTGCTGTCTCAAGAGGTTAACGGGGAAGAGCATACCGTTAGTTTCCTGAGCCGGAAGCTTACCTCAGCCGAAACCAGGTACAGTATTGAGGAGAGAGTGCCTGGCCATTAAGTGGGCACTTGAGTCGTTGCACTATTATTTGCTGGGGAGAACATTTTGTTTGGTGACAGATCATCCCCCTCTTACATGGATGAGCCAAGCTAAGGAGAGGAATGCACCATTCTGTTTCTTTTCCTCAAAATTTCAAATTTTCAGTAGAACATTGGGCAGACAGGCTCCAGGGGAACGCAGATGCCCTGTCCAGAGTTCACTGTATGCTATGTGCTCACCCCCTAAGGTGGAACAAAGGGGGAGGTATGTGATGCAGCAAAGGTTGTAGTGCTGGATGGATGATATATTTCTCCCAGCAGGATAAAGTTTGGCTGGGATTTTCCCTAAAGTTGAGGACCTGTAATGATGTCACCATCATGTGATCAGCCCATGTGATGTGTACCTCACCTGTGGGTGGGGTTCTGGGATATGTAATGGAGATTGTTGATTGGCACATGGTGAGTGTGTGTGCAAGGTATGAGGAACTAGGCTGGAGTTAGCCTGAACTTGTTTGGTTGGACTACCCTGCTGCAAAGGTTTAGCAGCAAGACTCCTAACAACCCTGGGAATGGCACCTGGCGGACACCGCTGACCGGGCAGCCGCTTAGTTAAGCCCGTTCCTTGCAAGGGTGAGTCTGAGACCAGTGGTTCTCCAAGCTAGAGTATGTTTGTGTTTTTTTCCTTTTCTGCTAACCTGCTGTTTAAAGTGACATTAAACCACTGAAGATGGACTCTAAGCCTATGTGTTGTCTCATTACTGCGGCCCTGCCACTGCCTACCAGAGCAAATCACTACAGCTGTAAATGCTGTCCCTGACCCTGATACCTCAAACCTTGCTGATTGCTGGAGTGCCATGCTAAAATTTGTTCTGTGAGTGAATTGGGGCCACTTTCCTGGTGACTGTGCCTCATTTGATCTGTTTTAGCTGCATTTGGGGCCGTTCTAAGGTATTGTGCATTGTTTTTGTCTCCCATTGACATGAATGGCGTTCGGTTATGTTAGATGAATATTCAAGGAGTTAATCGGCGAATATTGCACATTCAGAAATCGTAATCCGGACCGAACATTGAAATATATTTAGGGGTGTGAATACTTCTGCATACTAAAGTTTTCAATTATTTTGTCCTATTTGTTGTTTGCTTCACAATAAAACAAAACAAACAAATGTTCATTACATGAACTGATGCAAACTAAAAATTCAGCAACATTTCAAATTGTGAGGTAGCAAAACACTATCAAGGGAAGTGAATACTTTTGCAAGCCACTGTAATAAGCTGCAGGGACTGATATAATAGGAAAACAGTGAAGGAGGGGGGTAGAGTGATTTCAAGCACTGCCATTTGGGTGACATAAAACTTAAATTTATTTAAGTCACCTCGATGGCAATGCTGGAATACACTTCTCCCCACTCCTTCACTGTTTCCATTTGACCGCAATCATTGGCTGGTTCAGCACCATTCCAGGAAGATACCAACCGGGACTCCACAGTACAGCACAGAGGCATGGTAAGCTGACTTCACTCCACCATTTGTATTTGATATAATAGGTAGACAGCAGGCATTCAACAAATTAGCAAACATTTATTGTTAAATTAATCTGTGTCTTTTTCCTCCCAGGATAGTAGAATGAAAAGCTGCACGGGATGATACAATAGGTAGTCAGCAAGCAGGCATTCATCAAATTAACAGACATCACGTTAACCTACAACAAAAGTCGATGTCCAGGTCCATATGAATGATGATTCATGACCGTTGCCTAGGTAATAATAATTCAGACATAATTAAGATTAAATGCTGTATTGCCATACCATTGTTTTGTTGTACGCAGAGAAACTTGTCCCAGAATTTTAATAGGTGAGGTGCCTGCCTATCTGATCTAAAACTGGAGATACCGCAGGTGCATAAATAAGAAGAGGCTGCTCACACTGCTATCCACCCTGTCTATCTTATCTCATACTGAAAATTCCAGAGTTGCGGAGGAAAGAGACAGCTCACACTGCTGATCATCATGTATTTGTTATTGCTGAGCAGATGCTGTGACCTGGAATATCCTATGACAGGTGGTTTCTGTCAGAGTAGCAAGATAGCAAGCATTTTAAGGTATTATGGAGAATATTTCCCTAGAAAAAATTAGCATTATTTAATTATTAGAATCATTTAAAGAGTAACTGTTCTTTGTAGATAGAAAGAAGAAAAGGGAGAAGCTCTGTCTCTTGCTCCTCACTCCTCCTCCTGTCTACATAGAATCTTATCAGCACTAACTGTAATCTCCAATCTCAGTAATATAAAAGTTGTTTTTTATTGAATGCAGATTTTACCCTTCTATTGATATTTTTGAGAATGAATGATCAGTCCGGGAGGAGAAAAAAGCAGATTTCTGATATGGTATACAGGGCCGGCGTCAGCACCCGGCATACCCAGGCAAGTGCC
>VIAB01041806.1:9694-21439 GCA_009801035.1 Oophaga pumilio
GGCTCCGCTCCACCCTCCCATCTTGTATACATGGCTCCACTCCAACCCTCCCATTATGTATACATGGCTCCGCTGGGCTCCCCCATCATACTCACCCTCACACCGTCACTGCACGTCCCTGCATTTCTATCCCGGCGTGTCAGCTTCTTCGGATGTGGTGCGGTCACGTGGTACCGCTCATTAAGGTCATGAATATGGAAGCCACGCCTATGGGAGTGGAGTCGCATCCATATTCATGACCTTAATGAGCGGTACTACGTGACCGCACCGCACAGGATAGTAGCAGACGCGCCGGGCAAGGGATGAAGGGACGGAAGGTGAGTATGTACGTGGAGATGACCCGCAGCTACCGTACAGGAGATCAGCGGCTAGCGCTGCTGATCTCCCGACGATAGCGGTGGTGTGACTGGTTGAAATCCTGCGCCAATTTGCGGCTGAACTGTGCCTGTCACTGATTGGTCGCGTCCGGCCGGGCGCGACCAATCAGCGAAACAGGATTTCCGTTACAGACGGAAGTTATAAGTTAGTCAATTATATAGTAGATGGGCATGGGCAACAATGTGACAAGTCTGTCATCTGTAATCTAGTAAAGATAACGTTGCTGATGTGAAGGGTGATTTTTATTAGTGCAATACATACAGTAGTCACTAACAAATGTTTCGGTCTCCACAAGACCTTCATCAGTGTGCTGTGCTTGTTGTGCGTTCCAGCTTGTGGGAGGGAATGGAGGTGGCACTTGGTGGGCGGTAACGATGAACAGAGATCATTCTCATGTTAGGTGGACAATGACAAAGGATAAAAGGAGTGACAGACCAGTGGATTACATGGTGATACCGCAGACTTGCAGTGGATACCGCGTCTTTGGCTCTGCTACTCCTCTCTCCTGTCACCGGATTTCTATCACCTGGGTTACTACCCCAGCATATGCAATATACCGATTTCCATTACCTGGGCCACTACCCCAGCATATGCAATATACCGATTTCACCCACTAGGGTTTTTACCCCTATCTGCTATATGATACATACGGCTCACCCTCTGTGGGGATAGCTATCTCCAACGCTTTCACTAAATCTTCTAGCACACTGATGAAGGTCTTGTGGAGACCGAAACATTTGTTAGTGACTATTGTATGTATTGCACTAATAAAAATCACCCTTTACATCAGCAACATTTGAGTGTGCCCGATTCTCTTTACTACATATCACGGTTTGGTAACCTACCAGAGGCACCTCTCTCCCTACGGGCTGTGCAAGCGGTACACTCACCTAATTGTAATCTGTAATCTGTCCAAGCTGTGCACTGCAGTCTTCATTCATATTAACCAAATGTCACTTGCGTTTCATCTTTTTCTACTCCCTTTCTTTGGAAAGCACTAAGCCAGCTCATGAGCATACAAAACTTAAGTTGGCTATACACATTAGATGGATGTTGGTGTAAAGATGCTTCTGCAGTTCACAAATATCTCTGCAGGCAGCTTATCTTTAGGAGAGCTAACAATCGGCAGTCCGAAATCAAACTTACCCAATTGTCATGTTCCCTTGTATCAGTTGGCCGGCAACCCCATACACATTAGTGCCAGCTGAACCCTTCAATATGGTTAGGTTCAGATGACATTAGTCTAATGTGTATGGGGGCCTTTATAAGCATCTAAAAACCCATCGCTTCAAGGAGGACTTCCCCCAAACTTTGTTAATGTACTATAACAACTCTTCTTTTCTTGCCCTGTTGTGGTCTCTTTTACCACCTCTATGTAAAAGCATTGCTATTGCACTACACGTTGAGCAATATGATTTATCCATAATTTTGATTTGTACTGTCTATGAGACACTTGTGCTGTAGGGTTACTGGAAAAAATGTTATGGGCAGTCAATGGATTGCTAATATACGTAATTCTGTTGTTAATTCCAAAACATGCAAAAGAGCAAGAATATTTGTCCCTCCTCCTTTCTTAGACTTGGCAGAATGCAAAACAAATATTAAAAGGAAATATGTCAGCGGGTTTTTGTTATGTGATCTATGAGCAGCACAATGTAGGGACAGACACCTTGATGTAAGTGATAGGTCACTTACTGGACCATTTTTTGCCATTTCCATAAAACCAGTGTTTTATCAGCAGAATATTCTCACTAAAGGACTGGCTGTCTAGTGCCTCCTAACCAAGTATAACCATGCCACAATATTAATTAGCAGCTGTCTGTCAAACACACAGAGAGTTTCCAAAGTGGTGGAGGTTAGGTTATACAAGGATCAGCATTCTGAGCAGTGCTAGATCTGCAGCAGAAAAAACTGTGATTGAATCAAAATGACAGCATACAGCTCAGCAAGTGACACATCACTGGAATCAGGGTCTTAGTCTCTACATCATGCTGTTCCAAGTGTCACGACTCAGCTGTCAGTTGACCCGGGACCAGGGGCTTCTTCCCTGTCCCTAACACTAGTGGGTGCCCTAGCTTCTGAAGGTGAAGATGCCGCGGCCTCCACCCTTGCCTTATCTCCTGAATCAGCCCTCTGTCTGTTTCTTTCTCCCACCCAGGGAAGAGGGGAGCTGCCATGCACCGCAGTACACCAACCCAATGAACAATGCAAGATAAATGAGGGTAGCTGAAAATACCAAGCATACAAATATTCACTCATATATAACAGAGGAATGCAACGGGAAGTGGAGGATGGGGAAAAAACAAAGTAAGAGGATGAAAGGGAATTAGAACACTTACAAACCCAAGCAGCAGTCAAAGATAACTCCTCCAAACTCCTCATATAAGCACCTCAATGCCTCTCCTCCAAGCCATGCAGCATAAGCGAGCTCTGACAATGTGTTTCAGTCAGGACACAGATTATATAATGGATAGGCATGGCTAACCAAGCTCAGCTGAGAGCTTAGACTCCCAGAGCGCCCAACATGGGCGATTAACCCCGTTCTGCCAAAATAAATAAACACCATTTAAAAAGAAGGTGAAGTGCTTCTTTTCAGTGCAGGAGTAGGAGCAATCAGATGCTGCGGTCTTCTGGCTCCTCTCTGTTGACATAACTCTGTGACACCAAGATTACATAGCATAAATCTTGTGTTGGATTCCCTTTAAGAATAGTACAGTATTTGCTTGTAGAAACATACAATGTATAAGCTTATGTAATCATATATTGCAGTTTGGTAAAAGATTAAGAACATTTTTTAAATAATACCCAAAAAAGACCTTACCTTGGATAGGAGAATCATGTAAAACCTTAGAAAAATCAGGGAGCACATTGGGAAATGGAATGCTGATTGTACTGCCACTGTGCGGACTTGAAAATCCACTGGAAGAAGGAGAGACTGAGCCAAACGAACGCTCCCCTTCAGAAATTCTTTTTTTCTCAGGAAGAGGTGGCTGTGAATGGAGATTTTTTACTACATGTTGTAAAACTGGACTTCCTTGGTTTTGGGAGTTATGATTGTCCAATGAGAGCGCTGTTCTTGTGGTTTTTGGAGAACCATTTGTACTTGAGAGAAATGATACCTGTTTTTCATCCAACTGAGGATTATTGGTGACAATAGTATGACTGTCAAAGTTAAAATAAGCTTGGGCATTCCTGGTGGCAGAGTGCTCTTGGGGATCAGTGTGTCCTGAAGCACTTAATGTAAGAAACTGATGGCCAGGGGAAGAGTCTGGGGTCAGTACTGATCTCTCCGAGCTCAGGAACTCTGATGAATGCAAGTCACTTACTAGCGACCTATTTCTGTTCTTCAATGAAGACTGGTAAGAGAGTACTGACTTTGATGCATTTTCCATCCATAGATTATCAACTCCTGAAATGCCACTAAAAGAAAAAAAAAAGAGTGAATATTCTAAAACTGAAATGGTAAAACAATGTTGCTAATGTACAATTTCCATACATGCAGCAACTATATAGGGCAACCTTGCTATCCAAAAGTCAAGCTTCTGAAATTAAGTAATTGTGTAATTATTTGGTAGGGTGGTTTCTGCAATTGGCAATTTCTATTGTGTGGAGCAATTCATGCACATGCTGAGGTGGACCATACCGAATCTGAATAATTAGCAAAAGAGAAACAAAAAATCAGACCTCCATTTTGTATAGCTTATATAATGTGTAGCACACGATGCATAATAAAACACACCTTTCTTCTCTGGCTGCAGGAGATGCCGTCCTTTGTATTGAAGATCTTTCTAATTCAGTCATGAAGAACACAGAGTTTGCGTCAATGGAACTCTCAGAAGGGAGGACTCTCTGCTTGAGGCCTTCACTGTAATTCATGTCTACAGCAAGCACAAAGATTCGAAGAGATGCAGAAGCCACGTACAATAAAATCTACACATATACATAAAATATAGTGGGACATTTTTGAGACAGTCACCTAAAATTACAGTAAAAATGGTCTTCGAGAAGGGTGGGCTTAAAAAAAAAAATCAATAAAACTTAGCCAATACAGAAAATGAATTGAAAATCCAGCATACAAAAATGTAGAATAGGGATGGCTGACTTTTGGAGAGTTATCACAGTACTATATTTAAAGAGGTCCTGTCAGCAAGTCCAAAGTGGGCAGTTTTTGCTTTCATTTTTCCCCCACTGCTTTGGAGGATTTTTATTATTTTATTTTTTTTGTAATCCACAATATGATTCAAGACATATGAAGCTGTTTATTTGGTGTCGATTTTTATGGTTTTTTCAAGGGGTGTTGAACACACGGTTGTCTTTGTTTTTATTGCAGATCAGCCTACAGACATACTCCAAAGAATCCTGTGAGACTTGCCCCCTTGCAGAGAGCATAAGAATTAGCACTAAATATCAAGGCCCATAACTCTGGAAATATATGGCGGAAAAAAAACAAAAATGGGTTAGTCAGACGAAGAGCAGGAATATAATAAAACCAAAAACTGCACAATTTTAACTTGGTGAAAGGTCCTCTTTACAGTTTAATTCAACTCAAGGAGACAACAGTGCAATATTCTGCACCGCTGTAAATAAATGGACAGCTGTTGTGAACACTCTGGATCTGACTTCTGAGTTTGGGCTCCCTCTGGTGGCTGCTGATAGTAATGAAGCGGCCTAGGCTAACAGAAGTCCATCACCTGGGGGCGATGAGTGGCAATCAGGTGGGACTGACTGGGGAGATATAAGTGAGCTACCTTCCCATGATCCTCGCCGGTGATTTGTTGCTTCCTGGTCCCTTTTGGAAGTCAGCTTGCTTCCTGCTCTGTCCTGAAACTTTCTGATAAGTTTTCCTGTTATGTTTTGGTAGCTGAGGAGAGCAGGCAAAAACGGCAATACACCAGAGCGGTTGGAATCTATTGGATTGCAGTACCCTGACTAACCACCACAACTAAAGGCAGCCGTGAAGCGTTCCTACGTTGGTCCTAGACGCCTCGTCACAGCCTGAGAGATTAACTACACCTAAAGATAGAAAGAGGAAAGCTATCTGCCCCGGAGCAGATCCCCAAAGAACATAGGAAGCCCCCAAACATGTAATGGCAGTTAGACAAGAGGAAATACAGACACAGACAGAAAATAGTATGAGCAAACGCTGGGGCCCAATCTGCCTAGACAGAAAAGGATAGAAAGGATACTCACTGCAATCCAAAAAACCCCCTAAAAAATGCCTACGCTACTGATTGCAAAAACACCTGAGATCACACAACCTCTACCACCTAAACCAGTTCTCTGGTGTAACAAAACTAAGCCGCAGCCACTGAAAAAAAATGGAAAAGGCAAATGAACAAATAACAATGGCTCCAGCGGAACTGAGAGGAGCCCAAGCCCCCCCGGGGGAAACCTGGCCTACCTCACAGAAATGCAGAGAAATATGCAAATGGTAAGCACAAAAACAGAAAATATCTTATCTGAAAGCAGAAGAAGAGGCAAGACTCAGCAAGCTTCCAAGTGAACCAGGAACCACAGTTGAGACAAGAACAATTGATCACCGGCAACCATGATGGGAGGGAACCTCCCTTATATCAGACCAGTCTGTGACCCCTGATTGCCAATCCTCACTGAATGGTTCAGTACTGTTTGTAACCACCAGAGGGAGCTTCTGCTCAGAATTCATTTCCAAAACATTCACAACATTTTCCTTTTTACTTCTGTGGCATTTGTTTTTGTCTATCTCTGTTTTCTGCCCTTCTGGAGTTAGTACAGCCAGGTTGCCCTGCCGGGGCCTGCGCTGGACTCGGTTTCTCATTTGCCACTGTTTATGAATTTTCTGTTCTGTTATTTCGGTATCTGCTGATTTGCTACCAGTTCACACCAGAGTGCTGATCTAGCAGGGGAGAGGTCGTGTGGTCTCAGTGTTTTTCTATATCAGACGTGTTGGAGTTTTTCTTAGAGTTTTTGCTGGATTGCAGACAGTATTCTTTCCTGTCCTGTTCTGTCTAAACAGTTGGGGCCCCAGCATTTGCTTGCTCTATTTTCTGCCTGTGTTTGTGTTTTGTCTTGTCTCACCGCCAATATATGTTTGGGGGCTACCTATTCCTTTGGGGGCTCTACTCCGGGGCAGTAAGCTTTCCCCTTTCTCTCTTTGGGCTTAGTTAACTCTCCGGCTGTGTCGAGGTGTCTAGGGCACCGTGGGCACGTCCCACGGCTGCTTCTGGTTGTGCTGTCAATTTAGGGGTCAGCAATCCGCTAGTTACCAACCTCTCTGGGTGTCTGGTTGCCTAGGCTATTTTGGCTACTGTCCTCCTCGGCTACCAAATCATAACAGACAGCAAAATGGAAAAGAAGAGGCTACTGCTTGCACAAGCGCTGACGCCTGTTCTGACAGTTGACCAGAAGGGGAACCTGTAGTCAGTCCCCACCTATGTAATAATAATGGCCATTAATCGCCTCATACTGTAGGTCATCAATAATCCTGTACAACCCCTTTAAGGCTCCCAGTAAACATTGGCATAAATACGACGAACCAGCCGACGACTTTAATGTTTTGTGTGGAGGCTTCACGGCTCTTTCCCAACAGATGATGTCGAGGGAGAAAATTATTAGGCTTTATGAATTTCAACATCCAGTGTCTTTGTTTTCTCTGGAGATAACCTGACTCCAAAAAGATGTCCGGAAGCCACTTTGCCCCTTTCTATGTAGAAAACAAGTATGCTGCAGCAAATCGAGTATGCATTTGTTTTAAGATGTCGAATGAGCATTCAACTGAGTCCTAGCTGATGTGCATGATCCACATAAGCGCAGGTATTTGAGAGACAAGCACCGTGCTAATGGTAACACTGGACTGTAAATATACATAGACCAAAATTGGATATCTTGGCACACTAAATACAAATAAGCATGTTCATTTAGTATAATTCCAAACACTTTTCTCCCCCATCACCCTATGTACATGCACATACTAAGAGGCCACTCAACATCAAGAACATTCTCAGTTATACAGCCACATTCCACAGATTCCAGGTGCTCTGCTGCTTAGTAACTTAACACTCCTCCTTACCTGACTTCATTCTTACGGCACCTGAGGGCTGAAGCAGAGTAAAACAGTGCAACAACAACATTGCTCGGGCACCTCCATTAAGGAGGAAGTACTTTATATAGGGTGGAGTCCTCCGGCATTGGCCGGGGACTCTTTTGAAAAATGTGCGCGGCTCCTTTAAGAGCAGGGGAGGGCGCGGGCGCGCGCCCTAAGTCCAGAAGCAGGGAAGGAGCGCGCGGCCCCAGCAGGGCGGAAGGAGGACGCTGAGCGCGGGTAAGGGGGGCGACGTCCCTGCCTGGCAGAGAACGCTGTCGCAGGGGAACAGCGTCCCTGCCTGGCAGAGGGCAGGGACGCCAGCGCTACAGTCAAATAGCCTTTACACAGTCTGGAGGTGTGTTTGGGGTCATTGTCCTGTTGAAAAATAAATGATGGTCCAACTAAACGCAAACCTGATGGAATAGCATGCCGCTGCAAGATGCAGTGGTAGCCATGCTGGTTCAGTATGCCTTCACTTTTGAATAAATCCCCAACAGTGTCACCAGCAAAGCACCCCCCACACCATCACACCTCCTCCTCCATGCTTCACGGTGGGAACCAGGCATGTAGAGTCCAGCCGTTCACCTTTTCTGCGCGCAAAGCAGTAATCAAAGCAAAAGGTGGCTACTTTGAAGAACCTAGAATATAAGACACATTTTCAGTTGCTTCACACTATTTTGTAAAGTGTACTGTATAATTCCCCATGTGTTACTTCATAGTTTTGATGCCTTCAGTGTGATTCTACAATTTTCATAGTCATGAAAATACAGAAAAATCTTTGAATGAGAAGGTGTGTACAAACTTTTGGTCTGTACTGTATATATCTATATACATACACACCTCGCAACACTATGGATTTTTCTGTTATAACTTTTTTCTTTACATTATAATAAACTCCCCTCTTTGTACTGTTCTAATTTGGCTTTTTTTTTGTTTAATACTATACAGGCCACAAACTGAAAGACAAAAATATCATAAAATAGTGTAATATTACGGGAAGCTCACAACATGCTCTCACTGCTTTAGTTTTCCTCTTTCCCTAAACTTCTGTAAAAATGCAGATTTTATTGCGATTTCAAAAAATCATGTCATAAAATGCGGAACAACCGTATTATGTGAACATACTCTCATTGTGCCTGCAACACTTGTTGAAGGAACAAATTGTTTTATTATCACAGATATTTCTAGAGGAAACTCAAAACAATTGTGAATTGTACTTTTTTTTATCATAGTATGCTTAAATTGGGGTTGGCATAGGCTCGTTTTGTTCAATATCTACACATATTAAAGGTAACTTGATTCATACCTCAAACTAGTGGTGGAGGAGCTTTAATGCCTAACTACATCCATATCTTAATTGCAGAAATCAGTTTTACAGTTTTGAGCAATTCAGAATTGAAATTGTTTGCAAATAAGCCGCAAGTGCTTCAGGATAGGACCCTGCACTTACAGTTTTCCTGCCCTCCTTCCCTATTTACTACCCGCAGTCTGCTTCCTGTCTCTGGATAACAGGTAGCACTTGTTTCAGTTAACTGCTTTCCCTACCTAGAGCTACCCCAAGTGCTATCAGTGCCAGGGGCAGCACATGCGGAGTTTGATACAATAGCTCTTGTGATTAGATAGGGCGGACTCCTGGATGTTCAGGTCTGGTGGGTTTGACAGAACAGTTTCAAAAAGTTCGGGTCCAGGTACCAGAGGACCCCATTCACTTTAATGGGAGGCCTGAACATCCAGTGTTTGCCATGCTGTCATGTGCATGAAAACGCGGCAAACACCGCTTCTGTTCGGCGGTGAAATCATCCCCACCGGTCAGAGAGCCCCGGTTCCCACGCTGTCAAAAGACAGTGTGAGCGCTCAAGCTGTGATCGGAGGTATAAAGTTAACCTCCAGTCAATGGTGTCAGCTGATGGGACTACTGATCCCATCATCAGACTCCATGCTTACATGAACAGAAAATCAGCTGCACTGAAAAGTTTATCTGTATCTATGGCTGTATATTATTGTTAGATAGATCACATGAATTAGAGTAATTAAAGAGGTTATCCACTACTTTTTTACATTGATGACCTATCCTTGAAATAGGTCATCAATATCTGATCGGTCGGGGTCCGACACCTGACACCCCTGCCGATCAGCTGTTATCGGTGTCGGCTGCCGGGGAGAAGTTGCCGAGCTGCTTCGTCTACTTGTAGTGGCCGCCTCAGAGTACTACTCAGCCACTTCCTATTGATTTGAAGAGGAGGCAGATGTGCAGTATCAAACTCCAGGCACTAATAGAAGACAGAGGAGCTCTGCAAATGAGTCCTTCCTGCCAGCGGCTGCAGCCAGACACCGGTAACAGACTGATCAGACATTGATGACCTTTCCTAAGTATAGGTCATCAATGTAAAAGTAGTGGAAAATCTCTTTGTAACACATGGGTAACTAACGCGCCCTGACTGTATGGTGTGAGCGAGGGTTATGGCCCCACTGTGCCACAAACCAGACTACCCTGGGGGGGGTAACTAAGCAGCTACCTTGGTGTTCACTGGAGCCCCTAGTGGTGAGGTCAGGCTTGTGCGGCAGGTAGCTGCCAGGTACCACTCCAGGGCTGTGTCTGGCATTAGTAGCTGATTCCACTGAGGGACAGAACACTAATAACAGGTGCGGGCTAGTACAAATGGGCACGACTGGCACTCTGGCAGACAGGCGGGCACTCTGGCACGGATCAGACTGGGGAAACAGGAACTGATTCGGGAAGGACAGGAACACAGGCGGGTACGAGTGGAATATGGGAACAGGTAGAAACCTGTTCAGACTGGAGGAGCAGGAACTGATTCGGGAAGGACAGGAACACGGACAGGTACGAGTGGAATATGGGAACAGATGGGAACCTGTTCAGACTAGAGGGATAAAAAGCTGCAG
This sequence comes from Oophaga pumilio, assembly GCA_009801035.1. Classification (NCBI taxonomy): domain Eukaryota; kingdom Metazoa; phylum Chordata; class Amphibia; order Anura; family Dendrobatidae; genus Oophaga; species Oophaga pumilio. Next base: position 20,040 of record VIAB01041806.1, read on the forward strand.
GGTGTGGAGCGAGAGCAGAACAGAGCCGCAGGGTGAGGAGTAAGAGCACATCGAAGCCGCAGTGTGCGGAGCGAGAGCAGAGTGGAGCCGCAGGGAGCGGAGTGAGAGCAGAGCCGCAGTGTGCAGAGCGAGAGCAGAGCCGCAGGGTGCGGAGCGAGAGCAGAGCAGAAGGGTGCGGAATGAGAGCAGAGCTGAGCCGCAGGGTGCGGAGCGAGAGCAGAGCGGAGCTGCAGAATGCGGAACTAGAGTGAGCGGAGCCGCAGAATATGGAACAGGAGAGAGAACAGAGCAGAACAGACAAAAACAAGTACTTGCAGTGATGTACCAAGTGAACACCAGGGACACTATTGTTGTGCAGCGACAACCAGATAGGGACAGGTGTTGGTAAGGGATCTGTTATCAAGAGGAGTAGACACAAGGATAGACACAGCAGGGTAGGGAAGGCTACAGACAAGGATACAAACAAGTTCAGGAATAGGACTTAATTCAGACAAGGTCAGACACGGGAACAAGTTCAGTACAAAGGATTGAAGTCTGGGTATGCAGCCCCCAGGGTGGCAGGAACGAGACACAGAGGAAACAGGAACAGGCCTGGGTATACAGCCCCCAGAGTGGCAGGAACTAGACAAAAACAAGACAGGACCTGGCAACTCAGTAGCAGAAAACAGACTGAGAGAATTTGTTGCTCAGGCATCTCCCTATAGGTGGAGATGCCTTAAGTACCCAGTAGGTCTTGGCAATAGGCTGGGGACATATTAGGAGTGTGCACACCATCTCTTTAAGACTCAGGAAGTGCAGGCGCTGCCGCCTTAAGCATACAGCCAGGAAGTATGCACACAGCAAGCCAAGGACATGAGGTTCAGAGCGTGGAGCAGGCAGAGGACAGAACTCACAGCATGGCCCGCAGTGTTGTGTAAGATGGTGAGTCAGCCTGATGGGAGATTGGAAGACATGCAGTGATGCTGGCAGGGACATTACAACATGAATGTTATTACTCAGCACAAAGACTGTTCAATATGCACACTTAAAACAAGTGAATGGTTTATAATTATAAACACAAACTAAAGGTTGTATTATGCAGTAATTGTTGCTCTGTATTACAATAAGTCTTAATTTGTAAAATTTTCACAAAATGTAATATCTTTCTTTTTCATTAGGGTACTACTATTTAGTCCTGGGCTCAAAAGAATGTTAGGACAGTCATTCTATGAAGACACTGGACCTGTCACAATAAGAATTATTGCCATCATTGGACCAAATGCAGCAGTAATCCAGCAACAAAAGACAAGTAAACACAAAACTAACGAGCACTCAGGTAAAAAACCCAAACCTGTGAGTATACTGACAATAGAAAAGTAGAGAGAAAAAACATTGCTCTATGAGCCCTATACTAATGTAAT
>VIAB01041810.1:0-17389 GCA_009801035.1 Oophaga pumilio
GAGCCGCGCACGCAGAGCCGCACACACAGAGCCGCACACAGAGCCGCACTGCCAGATTTCATAACAGCACAGCTACAGGCAATTCCTGCTCAGTGCCACTCAGCTCGGGACTATTGGTTGGAGGATGTGTGATCGGTATATGGGCTCGGGACTATGGGATGGAGGATATGTGATGGGTATATGGGCACAGGACTATAAGATGGAGGATGTGTGATGGGTATATGGGCACGGGACTATGGGATGGAGGATATGTATGATGGGTATATGGACACGGGACTATGGAATGGAGGATGTGTGATGGGTATATGGACACGGGACTATGGGATGTAGGATGTGTGATGGGTATATGGGCACTGGACTATGGGATGGAGGATGTGTGATAGTATATGAGCACGGGACTATGAGATGGAAGATATGCATGATGGGTATATGGGCACGGGACTATGGGATTTAGGATATGTATGATGGGTACATAGGCACAAGACTATGGGATGGAGGATATGTATGATGGGCATATGGGCACGGGACTGTGGAATGGAGGATGTGTGATGGGTATATGGGCATTGGACTATGGGATGCAGGATGTGTGATGGGTCTATGGGCACTGGACTATGGGATGGAGGATATGTATGATGGGTATATGGGCACGGGACTATGGGATGGAGGATGTGTGATGGGTATATGGGCTCAGGACTATGGGATGGAGGATATGTATGATGGGTATATGGGCACAAGACTATGGGATAGAGGATGTGTGATGGGTATATGGGCACTGGACTATGAGATGAAGCATATATATGATGGGTATATGGGCACTGGACTATGGGATGGAGGATGTGTGATGGTATATGGGCACTGGACTATGGGATGGAGGATAATCATTATAATTTGTTATAACCAACCATAGTTAGTTACTATGGCCAGGCAACGCCGGGCTCTTCAGCTAGTACATTATAAACAGTAAATATTACTCATGAAGAAGTACAAAAGTACTCCCATGACTGTGATCCTATTTATATTAAAAAGTCCTCAGTGTTATAATGGAATCTGCCAACAAGCTGCTGTTAACTGAGAAATGGCTTTTATTGACTTTTTTCACCTTTAGGCTCGCTCACACTTGCATATAAAAAAATCTGATTGCACTTGGACTTTAATGAGGCAATGGTCATCTGCAAATTTTTCCTCAGCTGGAATTGGGATGAGGAAAAAAAGTTGCAGCATGCTGTGTATGGCCTTGTATATGTCACGATGTGACTGCTTGATGTAAGGGAGAGGGGCCTACAACTGTCCCTAGAACTGGAACCCTAACTATCTCTGTCCCAGGGGTACTCTTGATGGTATAGTCGCCTGGGTTTCTGACCTTAATATGTACCCTTCCCCACCCCATGAGGCATGGGACAGAAATGTAAGGGAAACCAGACACAAAGACAGACATGGATAGCTGAAACCACTATCAACCAAAGACAGTCAACAAAAATATGGATGAGGTTAGGGAAAGGCAGGAATAACAAACCAAATAGGAATAAGGACAAGGAGATAAACACCCACATTGCTACTGCACACAGATCACTACTACTACTACTCCAAACTACACATCTCAACTCTTTCCAGAAAGAAAATTCTTTCACCAGCAGAAAGAAACTCCCAGAGCCAGTATATACAGTTGTGTGAAAAAGTATTTGCCCGCTTTCAGATTTCCTATTCTTTTGCATGTTTATCTCACTTAAATGTTTCAGATCACCAAAAAAATTTAAATATTAGACAAAAAAGAACTCAAGTAAACACAAAATGCTGTTTTTAAATGGAAGTCTTTTTATTAAGGGACAAAAGAAATCCAAACCTACAGGGCACTGTATGAAAAATTGATTGCACCCTGTACCTAATAACTGGTCGGGCATCCCTTAGCAGCAACAACTGGCAATGAGTCTTTTACAATGCTCTGGAGGAATTTTGGCCCACTCATCTTTGCAGAATTCAGCCACATTGGAAGGATTCTGAGCATGAACCGCCTTTTTAAAGTCATGCCACAGCATCTCAATCACATTAAGGTTAGAACTTTGACTAGGCCACTCCAAAGTCTTAATATTGTTTTTCTTAAGCCATTCAGAGGTGGACTTGATGTGGTGTTTTGCATCATTGTCCTGCTGCATAACCACAAGTGCACTTCAGCTTCAGGGCACGAACAGATGGATATACATTCTCCTTCAGGATTTCTTGGTAGACAGCAGAATTATTGGTGCAATTTACCACAGCAAGTCTTCCAGGTCCTAAAGCAACAAAACAGCCACAGAGCATCACACTACCCCCACCATATTTTACTGTTGGTATGATGTTCCTTTTCTAAAATGCTGTTTTACTTCTATGCCAGATCTAATAGGACATACACCTTGAAAAATAAAACCTTAGAAAAAGATAATAGGGATCACAGAATCAAAAAGAAAACCAGAAAGAACAAAGAAAAATAACCCCTAAAAAATACCTTTTAATTCATTAACTAAAATAGCATAAATAGAGAATGTCTAAATACCAGAGGGTCCAGGGACAATAACAGATAGCAAAACAAATGTCAAAAGTGGATATATTTGGAGGGGCAAAAAAAGCTACTCTCACCCTAATGGGCCCTAATAAATCCCTTCCTGACTGCGGAGGTTGGCACCCTAGTTGTTGATGATATAGCGCCCCCATACACCTTCCAAAAAGTTCAAATTTTGTCTTGTCAGTCCAAAGAGTATTTTACCAAAAGTCTTGGGAATAATCAAGATGTTTTCTGTCGAAACTCAGATGAGTCTTTATGTTCTTATTGCGCAGCAGTGGTTTTTGTCCTGGAACTCTGCCATGCAGATCTTTTTTGCCCAGTCTCTTTCTTATGATGGAGTCATGAACAGTGACCTTAATAGAGGCAAGTGAGGCCTGCAGTTCTTTGGATGTTGTTGTGGGGTCTTTTGTAACCTCTTGGACGAGTCGTCGCCATGCTCTTGGGTAATTTTGGTCAGCCAGCCACTCCTGGGAAGGTTTGCCACTGTTCCATGTTTTTACCATTTGTGGATAATGACTCTTACTGTAGTTTTTTGGAGCCCCAATGCTTTAGAAATTACTTTATAACTTTTTCCACATTCATGGATCTCAATTACTTTGTTTCTCATTTGTTCCAGAATTTCCTTGGATCGTGGCATGATGTCTAGCTTTTGAGGCTCTTTTAGTCTACTTAACTTTGTCAGGCATGACCTATTTAAGTGATTTACTGATTGAAAACAGGTGTGGCAGTAATCAGGTGACGGTTCAACAGGCGATACATATTTTTTGACCAATGACCTGTGAAAAACATTGTAGATTTTGAGAGTTAGAGGAAGCCCAAGGCAAAAAGCCACAGGGTTAATTACGGCAACCACCTTTTAAGGACCAATTAACCTAGAGCCTAATTTTCATGAAGGAGTTTTCAATTTAATATTTCTGGTAGACAGTCATGCTAAATTATTCACATCCAGGTCCAGACCTGACAACCGCTTTTTATCTGTCATGGATTTGTATCTGCCCCCCGTTATTTTTAAGATGTTCTTCTGAACCCCTTGCCATACAGATGAGAGTGATAAGGAAAAATCATTCCTCCCCAGGAACCCCAGAAGACTTATCTTTATTGAAGGTAAAGAACTACGGATGGAAGCCATGTGCACGAAAAAATGTTGACTTACCAGTGGACTCACTGCTACAATTGTTTAAAGCAGACCAATCTTCCTGATTATCTGACACAAAATACCTAAGGTATGTATCCAAACTTTGGTTTAGGAATTCAGTCAAACTGTTAGTTTGAGGATGCAACGCAGAAGAAAAGGATAGATACATTGCTAGACCAGAACAAAATATGCTCCAGAATTTAGATACAGACTGGGTCCCACGATCTGACACCAGGTCGGAGGGAACCACATGAAGCTTCACCATCTCAGTGACAAACACTTGAGCCAGGGTCCTAGCAGTAGGGTAGCATTAGGGTGAGCAGGTAAAGCAATGAAGTGCGCCATTTTACTAAACCTATCCACCACAACTAAGATAGTTAAGATAGTCTTACAAGAGAAGGAAGGAATATCTGTAATAAAATCCATGAATAAATGTGGCCATGGCAGGTGAAGTACGGTTAATGGAAGAAAAGCCCCTGACGGAGGAGTATGTGGGGTGTTTGAATGCACACATACATTACAGGAAGACTCAAGGTCGACTACATCCTGTTACACTCGGTCCCCGTGCTGGCTCTGCACTCCGTCCTGGTCACTCACCTTCTGCTCCTCTAGCTGTCCCTCTGCAGCAGTCTGCGCGCAGGCTGAAGTCCCCTGCTCCATCTGCTCCTCAGCGTCCTGCGTCCTCCTCCAGTTCCTGGCACACTGCCAGCAGGCCTCCAGGAAGATTGCTTAGGACGTGAGGGCGCGCCCACCGTCTCTCTTAAAGGGGCAGCGTGCATTTTTTGAAATAGTCAATTAACCAATGGCAGCGCACTCAGTACTATATCTGGTCACTCCACCATAAGGGGAGTGCCGGAGCAACGTGTTCTATCATTGCTACATCCGGTTCTGTTCCTGATCTGTCTGCGCTGCATCTGCAGTCTCTGTGCTTCGCTCATGCTATTTGTCTCCACAGATCTTTGGTAACCCGTATCCGGCTAACTTGGTCAATCTCAGTTATTACTGGCGCAAGTGTCATCCCGTTCCGCCATCAGCCATCCGTATCCGTGGACTGTGACAAGGTCACTGGAGCCAGCCTGCCACCATCCACTCTGGACCAGGACCTTCCTCATCTCCCTCACAAACCCTCCACGGTCTCTGTTATATACCTGTTATCCTTTTGGTCCCTCTGGGACAGCTGCCACGTGTCCGGGGTCTAACTGGAGGTAGCACCTGTGTCCTCCGGGTATTCCATTCTGGTCCTGTTCGAGGGGCCTTACTACGGGTACCAGGGGCTCACTAGTCACGCCCCCTTCGGAGCCCCCCGGGCCGCGGTCTCGAGGTTCCACATTAAAAAATAAAGACGAATGTGAACTTCACCATCTCTGCCTCCGCTTCCATTCGTTACACATCCTGATGCAACCTTGGCCACTAAAAACGACGAGAAAGGAGGTGGATTTCCTACGTGGATGACCAGCAAGAGCCGAGGAGCTTTGATGTGCCCCTAGAACTTTGAGACGCAGGTGCAATGGTACAAATAATTTCCCTGAATGACAAGCATGGGTGTCCCCATGAGTCTCCAATGTCTCTTCATCCACCTCAGAACACACAGCAGACATGAACACCAATTCTTGTTAAATAGGGACAAGGTCATCCGAACTACCACCCCCAGGGAAACTCCGAGATGAAGCATCAATCAGCTTTGACATTCTTAATCCCAAGACAATAAAATTTAACCTGGTAGAAAACATAGACCATCTAGCTTGTCTAGGATTAAGACATTTAGCGGACTCGAGGTACAACAGATTTTTAGGATCAGTAATGACATTGACAGGGTGGACCTCCCCCTCCAAAAAGTGATGTCACTCCTCAAAAGCCAACTTGATGGCCAAAAGTTCTCTCTTGTCCACTTTATAGTTCCTTTCGGCCGATGACAATTTCTTAGAGAAAAAGGCACATGGATGTCACTTACCAGGAGACTACACTTAGAACATCACAGCCCCGATGCCTACCTCAGATGCATTAACCTCAACAAAAAATGGTTGGGAAACATTGGGTTGAATGAATACAGGGGCAGAGGAAAAGCATTCCTTCAAAGAAGAGAATTCCTAACGGGCATGGACGGGCCACCTCGAGAAGTCGGTATTTTTCTGTCATGTCAGTGAGGGGTTTGAAAATTGATGAGAAGTTTTTAAGAAGCGTCTGATAATAGTAATCAAACCCCAAAAAACGTTGTAACGCTTTCAGATTTTCTGGCAGATCCCATTTTTGGACTGCACTGACCTTATCAGGATCCATCCGGAATCCTGAGGCAGACTCTAATTAATCCAGGAACTGAACCTCTTGTGTGGCTAATACAAATTTTTTAAATTTGGCATACAGTTTATTATCCTGCAGAACCTGTAGCACCTGCCTGACATGTAACTAATGTGACTTTAGATCAGGTGAATAGATCACAATTAGTGATGAGCGAGTATGCTTGTTACTTCAGATTTCCGAGAATGATCGGATGTCCTCTGAGTATTTTGGGCATGCTCGAAGATTTAGTTTGTGTCAACGCAGCTGCATGATTTGCGGCTGTTAGACAGCCTGAATACATGTGGGGATTGCCTAACAAACAGGCAATCCCCACATATATTCAGGCTGTCTAGTAGCTGTAAATCATGCAGCTGCTTCAACACAAACTAAATCTCCAAGCACGCACAAAATACTCGGAGGACACCCGAGCATGCTAGGAAATTTCGAGTATCGAGCATACTCGCTCATCACTAATCACAATATTGTCAAGATACACCAATACAAATCTACCCACAAGATGACGAAAAATATCGTTAACAAAATGTTGGAAAATGGAGGGGGAATTAGTGAAACCAAAGATCATGCCCTTCAGGAGTGTTAAAGGACATCTTCCACTCATCCCCGTTCTTGATCCTAATAAAATTATAAATAATAATATTAAATAAGTCTGTAATGAGTGAGAGGGCATATAGGTCTCGGATAGTAATCCGACTTAACTCACGAAAATCTAACCAGGGACACAGGCCCCCCTCTTTCTTCTTAACAAAGAAGAACTCTGCCTCTACAGGCAAAGAGGAGGGTCTAATATGTCCCTTAGCCAGACACTCAGAGATGTAATCTTTCATGGCCTGCCTTTCAGGGCCAGACAGATTGTATAATCTGGTTGTGGGTAATTTCACTCCAGGAAGCAAGTTTACGAGACATTGATACACATGGTGGTGACGCAGTTTCTGGCACCCCTTTTCTGAAAACACATCCACAAAATCAGACAGGAAAGAGGATAAGGTTTTAGAGGTAATAGTAGAAATGATGGTACTCAGACAATTATTTTTGCAGAAGTCACTCCACTTGACTATTTCCCTGGACCGTCTGTCAATAACCGGATTATGCACAGTTAGCCAGGGAAGACCTAATACAATAGGGGTAGAGTGACCTTCCAAGATATAACAAGAAAGGAGCTCACTGTGAAGAGCCCCTATGTGAAGACTCACACTATGTACTGCCTGTGTAAAATTGTCTTTAGAGTCAATCACAAATATGGGGATGGACTTTGCCAGCGTACTACAGGAAAGACCATGATGCCATGAGAACCATGCATCCGCCATATTGTCTCCTGCCTCACTATCGAAGAGAATATTTTCTCAGTTTTTGTACCTATAACCACTTCCACGAGTAAGAAAAACTGGGATACACATGCGGAGGAGGTATATTTGCCCAGATTGTTATGCTCCATACTACCTGGGGTTAGAATTTTTACGATGACTTTTTGTGCTTCGGTAAAGAAGGACAGATCCCAATGAAATGCCCCATTTTACCACAGAAAATACACCACATCCTGTTTTGCCGAGAACTGCTGGTGAGCCATATCGAGGGGAGGCCACCCTAACTGCATCGGTTCTTCAGAGGACACAGAGAGAACTTCCATACCATAGAGGGAGGAGTCACAACAGGTCTATCCCTGAGGCACCTATCAATAAGTATAGCCAGAGCCAAGGCGGCCTCCAATGATTGAGGAGTTTTGTTAAATGCTGGTGCATATTTTAATCTTTCAAACTGGCCCTGACACAATTGACTCCTAAGAGCAGGATCGTTCCACTGGGTGACAGTAGCCCATCTATGGAACTATGAGAAAAATTCCTCTGCCGGCCTGTCTCCCTGCTGGAGCCCACGTAGCTTAGACTCAGCAAGGGAGACACGGTCCGGACCATTGTACACGAGGTCTAGCGCCGCAAGAAAAAATCAACCGACCGTAGAGACAGTGAGTCTGTCGGAAGTGAAAAGACCCAGGACTGCGGATCTCCTTGAAGGAGGGAAATAACAATCCCAATCCGTCGCTCCTCACTCCCTGATGAACGTGGATGAAGCCTAAAATAAAGATTGCAAGCTTCACAAAAAGTAACAAATTTATCCCATCCCCCAGAAAACTTATCCGGGAGGGCCACTTTTGGTTCAGGTCTAGCCTGACTGCCCGCTAGTCGACTAGCCGGCTACGAGACCTCAGACTGCAGGTCTGATAGTTTGTGCAACAGACCCTGTAATTGCTTGGCAAGGACTGTGACAGGATCCATTACAAGATCCAAAACATGGGGTTGGTGAAAATGTCATGATGTGATGGCTTGAAGTAAGGGAGAGGGACCTACAACTGGAACTGGAACTGAGACCCTAACTATCTATGTCCCAGGGGTACTCTTGATAGTAGAGAGGCCTGGGTCTCCAACCTTACTATGCTCCTGTTAAACCCTAATCTGTCCCCTTCCTCTGCGAAGAGGAGTGGACCAAAATTCCTCCTGACATGTGCGCAAACCTCATCATTAACTACAAAAAACGTGTGACTGCTGTGCTTGCCAACAAGGGTTTTGCCACCAAGTATTAAGTCTTGTTTGCCAGAGGAATCAAATGCTTATTTCTCACTGCAAAATGCAAATAAATTTATATAATTTATATAATGTGATTTTCTGTATTTTATTATTGATATTCTGTCTCTCAATGTTAAAATTAACGTACCCTTAAAATTATAGACTCTTCATGTCTTTGTCAGTGGGCAAAATCAGGAAGGGATCAAATACTTATTTCCTCCACTGTAATAGATTGATAATATTATAGAGATAGATAGATAGATAGATAGATAGATAGATAGATAGATAGATAGATAGATAGATAGATAGATAGATAGATAGATAGATAGATAACCTGCACATACAGCTGTGCTCAAAAGTTTACATACCGCGGCAGAATTTTTGCTCTCTTGGCCTTTTTTGCAGAGAATATGAATGATAACACCAAACTTTTTCTCCACTCATGCACCCCATTTTTCAAGTGCTTCCTTATTGTGCATCTTGAAACATCCACACCGCTAGTTTTCAGAGAGTCCAGTATTTCATCTGATGTTATTTGTGGGTTTTTCTTTGCATCCCGAACAATTTTCATGGCATTTGTCACAGGTGAGGATGTTACCTTTAGTAGCCATTCAAACCCATTTGCGTCAACTTCTGTGCATATTATCAGGCCAAAATCACCAGGGTATGTAAACTTTTGATCAGGGTCATTTTTATGTTTGGGTCGTCATTATAATTTAAAAATAGAAAACACAGTAGTTTGACAATGAATGGCTTCACCCAACCACTAACCATCAGTGGAGAAAAAGTTTTGGTGTTATCATTCATATTCTCTGAAAAAAGGCCAAGAAAGCAAAAATTCTGCCTGGGTATGTAAACTTTTGCGCACAACTGCATATAATTTTACAAGCCTCCTACATGTTAAAAACTTGCACCCCTTAGGCTACTTTCACACTTGCGTTTTTTTGCGCAGCGCATCGTGCGCTATCGGACGCATGCGCAATGTTCCCCTATCTTTAACATGGCGGACGCAGGGTCTAGCGCTTGCACGCATTCACGTGAGTTTGTCGTGCGCTGCGCATTTTCCCGGTGTGGGCCCATACGCGCTAGACGCTACATGTTGCATTTTTTTTTCGCCCAACCGCTTCAAAAAAATGTGTGCGCACGTGTGCGCACACTATGCGCAAAAATAACATTGCAGTCTATGGGGGCGCTGGCGTGCGCATGGCTTTGCGCTCGTCAGCGCTTTTGCACGCACACGATTTTTCAGTAACTGTCTAAACACTTATTTAAACCATGATAGAGCCAGAGATGATAGAGCCAAAGATGATAGAGCCAGAGATGATAGAGCCAGAGATGATAGAGCCAGAGATGATAGAGCCAAAGATGATAGAGCCAGAGATGATAGAGCCAAAGATGATAGAGACAGAGATGATAGAGACAGAGATGATAGAGCCAGAGATGATAGAGCCAAAGATGATAGAGCCAAAGATGATAGAGACAGAGATGATAGAGACAGAGATGATAGAGCCAAAGATGATAGAGACAGAGATGATAGAGACAGAGATGATAGAGACAGAGATGATAGAGCCAAAGATGATACAGACAGAGATGATAGAGCCAAAGATGATAGAGCCAAAGATGATAGAGCCAAAGATGATAGAGACAGATGATAGACAGAGATGATAGAGACAGAGATGATAGAGCCAAAGATGATAGAGACAGAGATGATAAAGACAAAGATGATAGAGACAGAGATGATAGAGCAAAGATGATAGAGACAGAGATGATAGAGCCAGAGATGATAGAGCCAAAGATGATAGAGCCAAATATGATAGAGCCAAAGATGATAGAGACAGAGATGACAGATATGTGACACATAGACAACCCATGCGCCAAAAAAACGCAACCGCATGCAAAAACGCATGCAAAAACACATAAAATCGCAGACAAACGGTGCGTTTTTTTGTTGTAATGCGCATGCTGATGCGACTAAATATCGCAGCATTTACAAGCGTTTGCACGCGTTTTTTTAATGCGCTTCATGTGCGCTCGAAACGCAGCGCAAAAAAACGCAAGTGTGAAAGTAGCCTTAGTTCCTTTCATGTGGAGTTTATTCAACAGCTATTTAGGCGATGTGGGATCCCCCTATTTTATTATACCTGCAAAGGTAAAGCAGATAGCTGATATTATCAGGATGGGAAGGTCCATGGTTATTGGACCCTTCCCCCTTATAAATACCAGCCAGCAGCCATCCGAGAAGTGGAGCATTATATTAGATGCACCAATTTTGGCACTTTGTCTTCAATCCTCCCTATTGCCCTGATGCATTGGCAAAATTGTAAAGAATTGTAAATTAAAGTAAAAAGATTTTGAACACATCAAGTAGGAATCTCTATGGGTTATAATTTAGAAAATGGGTAGGGGAGAAATGTGTTGCTTTGCTACAAAGTTTGTGAGCTTATCTTAAGTTTAGATTGAGCATATATGCCCTCAACATACTCTCTGTTGTAATGATGAACTAGACAAGAGTGTGTCTTTATTAGTGATGAGCGAGTATGCTCATTTTCCGAGCATGCTCGGGTGTTCTCTGAGTATTTTGGACGTACTCGGAGATTTAGGATGTGTCGCCGAAGCTGCATGATTTGTGGGTGCCAGACAGCCTGAATACATGTGGAGATTTCCTAACAAACAGGCAATCCCCATATGTATACAGGCTGACTAGCAGCCACAAATCATGCAGCTGGGGCGACACAAACTAAATCTCCGAGCATGACCAAAATACTCAGAGAACACCCGAGCATGCTTGGAAAACTCGAGTGACGAGCACACTCGCTCATAACTAGTCTTTATCTCTTGTCTTGCATCATCTTTCTTCCAGGCATGAACACTGCAGTTTAAATAATAGAGATTAGCTAACTTTTCATGGTTCGGTTCAGTTCGGTGAACGTCCCGATGTTCGGCAATCGGTTTGACGAACATACCTGATCCCCATTGACTTCAATGGGAGGAAGAACCAAATGTATAGACAACACCTTCAGGGGGGCAAAAAAGCTGGCAAAACAGCTAAAATTAGAGAGAGACACAAGGAAAAGTGGCATCAATTGACCCATCAATTGCGCTATAAATAAATAATCTAAAAAAATTGACGTGGGTTCCCCTGTATTTTTGATAACCAGCCAGGCAAAACTGACAGCTGCAGGCTGCAACCCTCATCTGTCATCGTTAGCAAGGCTGGTTATGAAGAATGGAGAGGATCCCATGCATTTTTAATTATTTAAATAAACAATTAAAAAAACGGTATGGGTTCCCCTTCATTTTTGACAACCAGCCAAGCTAAAGCTGACAGCTGGGGGCTGATATTCTCAGACTGGTAAGGGGACATGAATATTGTCCTCCCAGTCTATAAATAGCAGCTTGCAGCTACCCCAGAATAGGCGCATCTATTTTATGCGCCAATTCTGGAGCTTTGCCCGGCTCTTCCCAATTTCCCTTAGCCAGTGGCAAGTGGGGTTCATAATTGTAGGGTTGATGTCACCTTTGTATTATCCAGTGACATCAAACCCATGGCTTAGTAATAGAGTGGGAAGAGCCAGGAAACGTACCAGAATTGGCGCATCTAATAGATGCACCTTTTCTGGTGTGGCTATGGGCTGCTATTTTTAGGCTGGGGGGCCAATATCCATATGAATACAGCTTGGGGAATGGGGAATCCTCTATTCTTGATAACCAGCCTTGCTGAAGCTGCCTGATGATGGTTGTAGCCTGCAACTGTCAGTTTGGGTGCTTGGCTGGTTATAAAAAATACAGGGGAATCCCACGTCATTTGTTTAATTTATTTATAGTACAGCCAGCGGCTTATGAATATTACCATCACCCACTGCCTGCTCTCTCTGTTAACAGTTGACTACAACTCTCAAAATTGTCCCCTGCTAATGCTGATTGCAGTTCTGCCGATCTAGTTCAGAAAAATTATCATGGAACAACTTGAAGTGTGGATTCAAGTGGAATAGTTCACATTGAATCTCTCAGTCATAGATGTAGTTTTCATCTCTGTATAGGATTTGCAGTCCAGTCAACAGTTTTCAAGCCTATCTCTGGCCACAACACCACCACACAGTGTTTAAGGCCACAGTTTCTATCACTGTATCTGTCTATGTCTCCACATTTCTTTAATGACTTCAGTCTCTGTCGCTGTTCTTGCTAACTCGCCACAGTCGGCAGGGTGGGCTGGCTGGTGTGGTCAGTCAATGTGTCACTTTATGGTGTCAATAATTGGAGCAAAGGGTTCCAAAGCAGCTGAGGTTGTCTCACAGATTGTCATCAGTTGACTCACTGTTTTAGAGCCATTATCATAATTATCACATATCTCACTCTGCAGATTCTGTGATTTCAGCATCCCTCAGAACATCTCGAGAACTCTCATTGCACCTACAGGCATTCAGTTTAGCTAATAATGCTCTGTCACACACCTTCCTTAAGTAACATCTATACATTCTAACCCCTAATCACAGTCCTTCTCTCATTAAATGCTCTGGATATGCCTTTGGCAACCTGCAACAGTAACCCCATTCAGCCTTCGTACCCATCACTGACATCAAGCATCAAAGAACAGTGTCTTCTTCATATACACTGCTCAAAAAAATAAAGGGAACACTCAAATAACACATTCTAGATCTGAATGACTGAAATATTCTCAATGAATACTTTGTTCTGAACAAAGTTGAATGTGCTGACTACAAAATCACACAAAAATCATTAATGGAAATCAAATTTATTAACCAATTGAGGCCTGGATTTAGAGTCACACACAAAATTAAAGTGGAATGTAACATAGTAACATAGTTATTAAGGTTGAAGGAAGACTTTAAGTCCATTTAGTTCAACCCATATCCTATCCTAACCTGCCCTAACATGTTGATCCAGAGGAAGGCAAAAAAAAAACCCAAGTGGCAAACAAACCCCAAGTGGCAAACAGTAATGTAATGTCCTTAAAACAAGTCAAAGTGATGCTCAATAGTATGTGTGGCCTCCACGTGCCTGTATGACCTCCCTGTGCCTGTATGACCTCCCTACAACACCTGGGCATGCTCCTGATGAGGCAGTGGATTGGTCTCCTGAGGGATCTCCTACCAGACCTGGACTAAAGCATCCACCAACTCCTGGACAGTCTGTGGTGCAACGTGACATTGGTGGATGGAGTGAGACATGAAGTCCCAGATGTGCTCAATCGGATTCAGGTCTGGGGAACGGGCGGGCCAGTCCATAGCTTCAATGCCTTCATCTTGCAGGAACTGCTGACACACTCCAGCCACATGAGGTCTGGCATTGTCCTGCATTAGGAGGAACTCAGGGCCAACCGCACCAGCATATGGTCTCACAAGGGGTCTGAGGCTCTCATCTCGGTACCTAATGGCAGTCAGGCTTCCTCTGGCGGGCACATGGAGGACTGTGCGGCCCTCCTAAGAAATGCCACCCTACACCATTACTGACCCACTGCCAAACTGAAGGATGTTGCAGGCAGCAGATCGCTCTCCATGGCGTCTCCAGACTCACGTCTATCACATGTGCTCAGTGTGAACCTGCTTTCATCTGTGAAGAGCACAGGGCGCCAGTGGCGAATTTGCCAATCCTGGTGTTCTGTGGCAAATGCCAAGCGTCCTGCACAGTGTTGGGCTGTGAGCACAACCCCCATCTGTGTACGTCGGGCACTCAGACCATCCTCATGGAGTCAGTTTCTAACCGTTTGTGCAGACACATGCACATTTGTGGCCAGCTGGAGGTCATTTTGCAGGGCTCTGGCAGTGCTCCTCCTGTTCCTCCTTGCACAAAGGCGGAGATAGCGTTCTTGCTGCTGGGTTGTTGCCCTCCTACGGCCCCCTCCACATCTCCTGGTGTACTGACCTGTCTCCTGGTAGTGCCTCCAGCCTCTGGACAATACGCTGACAGACACAGCAAACCTTGCCACAGCTCGCTATGATGTGCCTTCCCGGATGAGCTGCACTACCTGAGCCACTTGTGTGGGTTGTAGAGTCCGTCTCATGCTACCATGAGTGTGAAAGCACAAACAACATTCAAAACTTACCAAAACATCAGCCAGAAAGCATTGGTACTGAGATGTGGTCTGTGGTCCCTACCTGCAGAACCACTCCTTTATTGAGCGTGTCTTGATAATTGCCTATAATTTCCATCTGTTGTCTATTTCATTTGCACAACAGCATGTGAAATTGATTGTCAATCAGTATTGTTTCCTAAGTGGACAGTTTGAATTCACAGAAGTTTGATTTACTTGGAGTTATATTCTGTTGTTTAAGTGTTCCCTTTATTTTTTTGAGCAGTGTATATTGCAATGATGGCTGATAGAGCATCAGAAAAATTATTTTCTAATGGAGGAGCTGATGGACTGGTTTTCCATCTTGTTATATCTTACAAGAGAGGACTATGTAATTAAAGAGGGCGCAGTGAAAAGCAAAAATAACAAGAATACGCTTTGTAAGAGACAGCACTGTACATAACAGCAGAGGAAGTTATATAATAAGGGATGGCACCAACTATAATTAGAGAGGGTAGTATGTAATAAGGGATGGTGTTATACTTAATAAAAGAGGAAACTATGTAACTATATAAATAAGGATGGGGCTATACATAATAAGTGAATATACTATATACTAAGGCAGTGTTTCTCAACTCCAGTCCTCAGGACCCACCAACAGGTCATGTTTTCAGAATTTCCTTAGTATTGCACAGGTGATAATTTTATCACCTGCTCAAGCATTAATTCCATATCCTTTGCAATACTAATGAAATCCTGAAAACATGACCTGTTGGTGGGTCCTGAGGACTGGAGTTGAGAAACACTGTACTAAGGGAATGTGCTATACATAATAAGTCAGTTTGCTATATACTAAAGCCCCGTCACACTAAGCAATATCGCCAGCGAGATCGCTGAAGTGTCACCGATTTTGTGATGCAACAGCGACCTAGCCAGCGATCTCGCTTAGTGTGACACGCAGCGACGACCAGCCCCCCTGCTGGGTATCGCTGATCGTCGTCGAATGGCCTGGACCATTTTTTCATCGTTGGTCTCCTGCTGGCCAGCGCGCATTGCTGTGTGTGACAGCGGGAGACCAACGATCAGCGAGCTCCCAGCGAGTACAGCAGAACCTGGGAGCCGGTATCTAGGGTACACATCGGGTAACTAAGTGTGGCGCAGCGCTTAGTTACCCGATGTGTATGAGCCGCCCTCCAGGGCCGTAGGGTACTCGGCACCGAGCCCGTTGATCTCTATAGGGATGTCACGGTAGCCACGACTCG
This sequence comes from Oophaga pumilio, assembly GCA_009801035.1. Taxonomy (NCBI): domain Eukaryota; kingdom Metazoa; phylum Chordata; class Amphibia; order Anura; family Dendrobatidae; genus Oophaga; species Oophaga pumilio. The sequence goes on from VIAB01041810.1 coordinate 15,818, forward strand.
GTCTGTGGCCCTGGGCGCTCACCAAAAAGGGGATAATTACAGGGGATTAGTGTTCGTATGATTATTCGTGACGCCACCTGTAGTATCTGGTCAGGGTGACCAGCGCTGCTGTGCAGGTCCTCTGGAAGGGGTGGTGTTGTGCAGCTAGATGATAAGCCTCCTACAGGTGAGGCTGTGTCCTTCCAGGGCAGGTAGATGTGGTAGTGCGGGAATGGTGCTTGCGATGTAGCAGGGGGGAGTGTGCGATGCTGGAATAACTCTAGGCGACAGTCCAAGTGCAGTTCAGGATTTTCACTCACAGTCTGTCGGATCCATACAGATGCCCGCCTGGCACTGTGTCCTCCGGGAGAGGGGCCCAGCAAACCCCAGGTAGATTGGTCGCACCTCCCAAGACTCCCGTTCAGTGTGTTCCTTTCTGGCCTTCTATCACTCTCTCTGTGCTATTACTCCTTACTTTCATGCTCCTTTACCAGGTCAGAGTTCTCAGACGAAGGGAGCTGTGAGCCCTTTCAGTAAACAGATCAATCCTTTATCTGCACGTACTTGACCCCGTAATGCTGACTTCCGGTAGAGATGCTGGTGGAATATCGCAATGGCCCATGAAGTGACCACCGCTGTCGGCTTTACTAGCAAAGCCTGAAGCTTTCCCGCTAGTCTTGGGTCCGTGCCCCGTGTTGTCCTGGTCTTTCTAATCCTAGAATGGGCTACAGCTTCAATCACTGCCTCTGCCCAGGACCATCTCGCTCCTCTGGCAGTTGCTTCCCAAGATCAGCTCAGGAGAAGCTCCAGTTCAAGACTGGCTGCTCTCTAATCTAACATGCAGCCTAAGTGCTGCCTAAGCTCCACCCACCCAGCTATACACCCTTTCCTAACCAGGCTGAGTCAGACCATCCTCCCGCAGGGTCCGTCCGTATGCTCAGCTGGCATTGTGTGTTAGATGCGGTATTGGAGCCTAAGGGGTGCTTCCTCCTTACCTGAGAGTCAGGTGTCACACCTCTGGGTGAGATGCAACAACTCTGTGGTGACTGGACCCTCAGGGGCGCCACATGTACATTGGATACCAGCTCCCAGCGCATACAGCAGAAGCTGGGAGATGGTATCTAGGGTACACATCGGGTAACTAAGTGCGGCGCAGAGCTTAGTTACCCGATATGTACCCTAGATACCAGCGTGCTCGCTGGTCCTGATCGCTGGTGAGTCTGCCCATGTGACAGCTCACCAGCGATCAGCTAACGATGTCCCAGCGATCCCATCCACTTCGGATCGTTGGTGGTATCGCTGGGACATTGAAGAGTGTGACAGGGCCCTTAGGGACTGTGCTATATAAAATAAGGCTACATTCCTGTATCCATGTGCAGTGCTGATGTGCTGCTCGCTTTTACAGATGCAATGAGCATGTCCTATTCTGATTCTCAAAATTGGATCAGAAAAAAACATTCTCTGACCTTCTAAGATCTCATTCACAGAGCTGTAGTTTTCATGGATGTGTGAATGGACCTATAAAACTCTACAAGTCTGTGTGCCATCTGATAAAAAAAATCTTGCAGCACATGGACATTTCACACAAATGTG
>VIAB01041811.1:1372-14908 GCA_009801035.1 Oophaga pumilio
GAGACGTGGTGCACGCATGCAGCCCGCGTGTTTGAGACCCCTGCTCTACACAGTATTAAAGACCCCCACAAAAACCTTCACATTTTTATTGCTTGCTCATAGTACTACGGGCCCCCACGCAGTCCTCCATACAGTATTACGGGCCCCACATAGTCCTCCATACAGTATTACAAGCCCCATACAGTCCTCCATACAGTATTACGAGCCCCATACAGTCCTCCATACATTATTACGGTCTCCCCACATAGTCCTCCATACAGTATTACGAGCTCCATACATTATTACGGTCTCCCCACATAGTCCTCCATACAGTATTACAGGCCCCACACAGTCTTCCATACAGTATTACGGGCCCCATAAATCCTCAATACATTATTTTAGGCCCATATTGTCCTCCATACAGAAAAATAAAATACTCAACTCTCCCTGTTCCCCAGCTGCTCCAGTCTATGTAGCACATCTTCTGATCCTCTGCACTGCTCAGCACAGAGGGTATGCTATAGTAACATCTTCCAGTCCTCTGCACTGAGGCATCATAGACCTCAGATGCAGAGGGAGAATGATGATGATCAGGATGTCGATTTGTCTACAGTACATGTTTAAAGAAGCATTCCTCCCATCAACGCTTTTATCCTTTTCATATATTGCAATCCTTATATTATATAGCACTGTGTACTTACAATTGCTAATTTTTGCCTTTTCTCTACTCTATGTAGAAACATGAAGTCGCTTTTCACTGCATTTATCATTCCACTCTCTAACGCCTGACCCAGCAGCCAGCTGTGAGTGGCCAGCCACTGCCCCCACCCCCTCGTGATTACTTATAAGTCTGTAGGTGGGGACAGTGTTACCGGCACTGATTGGCCGCAGGTCTCACGTGACATATCATCCTCCCATGAGCCCTGGAAAGTAGTAGTAGTGGACAACTGTTTTAAGGGGATACAAACTTTGATGGGAGTGCTTTCTTCATAAAGTTAGTTTATTCACCAGAAAGGCTGCAAATACACACCCAAGCCTGTTTTCCGCATTTTTTGCAGCGATAATGCACTCCCATTGCTGAAAGAACTGACAAGCTGAAGTTTTAAAAAACGCTGCAGTTCTCAAATGCAGACAGGAAAAAAAACAAAAAAAATAACAATTGTGTGCACGAGACTTCTGAAATCTCAAGCTTTTACCGCTGTTGTAAAAAGCAGCTTCTTTTCTGCAAAATAAAAAAGCAGCAAAAAAAATGCTGCAAAAACAGTGTGGGATGATAGCCTATTAGCTGTTACATCTAACTATGCTTCTCCCATTCATCTCTTTTAGGCTATGTTACAATGAGCTTTTAGTGAGTTTATGACGCTGCACAATTTCTGCATCTATTACGTAATTTAGGTTACTTTCGCTTTCTCATTGTTTTTGTGCAGTTTTTTTTTTTAGAAATTTCTCACGCTGCGAGCGGAGACGTCTGTAAGCTTAAAGCAGTTCACAGAGCTTACCGTGAGAACCGTTACCTGTGACCTATGGTAGCCTTAATTACGTCACCGCTCGTCACTGCAGCAGGAAATTTCTCATGGAACAGTATTCCGGCTGGTGTGGTGAGCGGTCACATTACTGATGTCACCGCTCACCACACCATCTGGATGTTGGGGATCGTTGCCGGACCTCATCATTATGGATTAACGGCGGACAGGTGAGAATTACTTAGATTTTTTATTTTTAGGTTAATAAATGGGTAAAACAGGGTAATTGTCAGGGAGTAATTAAAGAACTTTTCTTTGTGTAGGTGTGTCTTTACTCATTTTGACTACGGGATTAGTAATGGAGAGGGGTCTAATAGACACCTCTCCATTACTAACCCCTGGGCTTGATGTCAGAGGATATAAAACAGCTGACATCAACCTCAAAACTATTACCCTACTTGCCAACGCACCAGGGCCAAGTGGGAAGTGCCGAGGCCAAACACCAGAATTGGCGCATCTAATGGATGAGCCATTTCTGGGGCGACTGAGGGCTTGTGTTCTAAGTTTGGTAGGGGGCCAATATTCATGTCTTCTTACCAGATTATTAATATCAGCCCGCTGCTGTCTGTTTAGCCTTTTCTGGTTAGTAAAAATAGGGAGGACCCATGTAATTTTCTGTGGGGGAATCCCACTTTTTACTAACCAGTAAAGGTTAAGCAGACAACTGTGAGCTTTATTATTAGGCTAGGAACATTGATCGCTATTGGTCCCTTTGTGGAACAATAACAGTCCCCAGAAGTCTGCAGTCTCTCAGCTGGTTAGGATAAGGCGTGACCCAATGTAGCTTTTTTTTTTTGTAAATTATTTATTTAATACACACGTTACACAGACGGCGGGTGCTGACTACAACTGTCATCAGCGTTGCCTGGTCTCGCTGATCGCAGGGAAACCAGGTGCCGATGAGGACAGTTGTAGTCAGTGCTATTACCTCTTCCCAGCAAAGGGCCTGCAGCATCACCCCAGTGGTGCCGAAACTGGCTTCATGCAGCAACGACCCTGCATTCTGTGACCCCGCTCCACCGCCCCACCCCCTGGTAAGCTAAATGTGGACTATAAGACGGACCCCCATTTTAACATTAACATTATTTTTCATATTTTGCGCCCCAAAATTTGGGGTACGTCTTAATAGTCCGCAAAATACGGTCGGTTGCATTTTGATTTCCATTGAATTTTTTTACATGCGTTTTTATGCTGCAGGTTTGGTCTCTTTTTGATATCATCCTCTAAATAAAGCTGCTTTGTTTTTGATTCTTCCTGATATGTGGCTTTGACAAAACTTTATTGATACTGTGATATGCGGATTACGTACGTTTTCGCTTCAGAATTGCACTAAAAACACATGCAATTTTTACTTGCAGATTTTTCACATTTAATGCCATTCTGCAAAAATCTGCACATAAAACTCAGTTCCCTGATAGAGAAATTAACATGTTGCGGATTAACAAAAATGCACCACAGGACGGTTTACTCTGCATAAAAAAAGCCCTGTGCATGTGATTTTTATAAATTCCATCCACTTTGCTGGAACTGTAAGACGCTGCAGTTATTGATCAGCAATAATACGCAGCAACAAAAACTCACCGTGGGAACTTATACTTAGAGGGTTTAACCTGTAGAAAAAGAAAGGTGTAAGGATGACACAGTCAATGAATGGTAACATGGTTAAGCTGTAAGGGAAAGTTGAATGGCCTCACACTGATTCATGCAGTTGAGAAACACTTACCACGTAGAGTCCCTGGAGGTGACAGGTGAACTGCCTCTGAATAAAATAATACACAACATTGGCAATATAGTGGGAGTCATCTCAATGCCTTACCATTCATTGTTAGAATTAGTACCGCCATAACAGCCTGCACAATGTGAGGATAAATGGAAAGGGGACATAGGGCCCATTCAAAAAGTGCAATGGAGAAAAATTCTAAAGAGTTCCCCAACTTTCATTGGGTGAGGCACAGATATTTTCACTCAATTCCTTTATGATACAGGCTAGGAGGTGACTTATTAAGGCCTAGATGGAAAACCAACCCGCAGACCTTTTACACTTGATTTGGTTTGTAAAAATAATAAACAATTTGGCTTGCGTTGTCATTTTCTGAGACCTGTAACTTTCGTATTTTCTCGTCAATCTTACTATGGGAGGGCTTGTTTTCTGTGTGGCCAGCTGATGTTTTTATTGATACCACTTGGGTGTACATACAGTGATTTGATCACTTTTAATTGGATTTTTTAACGAGGTGCAGCAGCTAAAAAAAACACAATTATAACGTTTCAACTTTTCTTTTGGCTTTAAGGCACTTACTGTACAAGTTAAATCATTTTATAATGTGATAATAACCTATTAAGGACACAGCAATAAAGGGTATGTTTTGCTTTTTAATGCCTCTATTTTTAAACAGGGGAATTGGTGCGGCAATATCTATGGGTATGTTTTACACTTTTCTTTTATCCCGTTAGGCGACTTGAACCTGCGATTGCCTGTACTATATACTGCAATACAACACTATTGCAGTACATAGCTAAAATCTGATCAATAGGCTCCTATAAAGCCCAGGACTTCGGTACCAGCATAGCAGAAGTGGGGCGTCTTCAGCAGACCCTTGGTTGACATGACAATCCAGTAGAACCCCGATGATAGTCTCACGTTATTAAACTGGTATAGTTAGCATAATTTAAAAAAAGCAAGTTAATTACAGACTTGCTTATATCTGCTATTGTTATGTTGCTAGTAGAGCTTTGGTCTTGCATTATTTACAGCTCGCTGACAAGGGGACTGACCATGGCAGTAACTACATTCAAGGGTCTAACAATTAACTCCACAGATCCCAGTCACCTCTCACCAGACCATTATTTCTATAAAAGGTGTTTGCTCACTCCTGCCTCCTCTTAGTTTCTGACCCGGAGCTATAATCAGTATTGCAAAAATCACAAGGCCCTACTCATCTTCTGCTTGAGCAGTTAATCCCCAGAAAACAGTGCAGTCTTTAAAACCAGTGCACTCACAATCACAGTAGGATATTCAGTTCAGCAGAAAGACGATACTGCTAAATCAGAACTGTAAGCAGCATCAGACATCTGCAAGGAGTGCCCGCTCCTCTGATATAAGGAAGTCAAGTAGGGTGAAAAGCATTGCAAGGTTTAAGACGTGTTGCGGTACAGTGGGGAAAATAAGTATTTTTTACACTGCCGATTTTGCAAGTTTTCCCACCTACAAAGGCTGGAGAGGTCTGTAATTTTTTTTTTATCATAGGTACACTTCAACTGTGAGAGAAAGAATAAAAAAATCCAGAAAATCACATTGTATGATTTTTACATATTACATGCAATAAAATGCAAATTAATTATTTGATCACCAACAGTAAGAATTCTGGTTCTAACATACCTGTTAGTTTTTCTTTAAGAAGTCCTCCTACTCTCACACTTGTATTAACTGCACCTGTTTGAACTCATTACCTGTATAAAAGACACCTGTCCACACACTCAATCACACTCCAACCTCTCCACCATGGCCAAGACCAAAGCGCTGTCTATGGACAACGGGGACAAAATTTTAGACCTGCACAAGGCTGGGATGGGCTACAGAACAATAGGCAAGCAGCTTGGTGAGAAGGCCACAACTGTTGGCACAATTATTAAAAAAATGTAAGAAACACAAGATGACTGTCAATCTTCCTCGGTCTGCGGCTCCATGCAAGATCTCGCCTCTTGGGGCAAGGATGATTCTGAGAAAGGTCAGTAATCAGACCAGAACTACACGGGAGGACCTGGCCAATGACCTGAAGAGAGCTGGGACAACAGTCTCAAACATAACCATTAGTAACACACTACGCCATCATTAATAAAAATCCTGCAGGACCCGCAAGGTCCTCCTGCTCACTCCAGCACATGTCCAAGCCCATTTGAAGCTCAGCAATGACCATCTGGATGATCCAGGGGAGGCATGGGAGAAGGTCATGTGGTCACACAAGACCAAAATAGAATTTTTTGTTATCTCCACTCGCCATGTTTGGAGGAAGAAGAAGGATGAGTACAACCCCAAGAGCACCATCCCAACCGTGAAGAATTGTGGGGGAAACATCATACTTTGAGGTGCTTTTCTGCAAAGGGGACAGGATGACTGCAGGGAGGATGGATGGGGTCATGCATCGTGAAGTTTTGACCAACAACCTCCTTCCTTCAGCATTGAAGATGGGTGGTGGCTGTGCTTTCCAAGCATGACAATGACCCAAAATACAAATCCAGGGCAAATAACCAGTGGCTCCGTAAGAAGCATAAGGTCCTGGAGTGGCCTAGCCAGTCTTCAGAACTGAACCCTATAGAAAATATTTGGAAGGAGCTGAAACTCAATGTTGCTCAGCAACAGTCCGAAGCCTTAAAGATCTGGAGAAGTTCTGTAAGGAGGAGTGGGCCAAAATCACTGCTGCAGTGTGTGCAAACTTGGTCAAGAACTACAGGAAACATCAGACCTCTGTAAATGCAAACAAAAGTTTCTGAACCAAATATTTAGTTCTGTTTTTCTATTGTATCAATTAAAAATTACAGAACTCTCCTTTCTTTGTAGGTGGGAAAACTTGCAAAATCAGGAGTGTATCAAATACTTATTTTCCCCACTGTATAAATGCTGCGGTCAGAGACTAAGGGTGTGTTTCCACTATCAGGAAACAGTCCGGATTAGCTGCGTGTTTGACGCTGTGCGTTGGCGCAGCGTCAAACACGCAGCGTCCAGATGTTACAGCATAGTGGAGGGGATTTCAAGAAATCCCATCTCCACTATGCTGCAAAACACGCAGGCGATCATTCCGGATGTGTTCCGGAGGTGTCCTGAACACATCTGGAATGAGGGCGCGTTCAGAAGGGGGCGGGGCTTTGGACGGAGCGGAATTTCCGCTCCGTCCAAAGCGCTGTGTTTCCGTACCATGGAAACACAGCCTTATTACAGCAGAATGTCTGTAGATGCTTCTAGCTCCTCCATCCTTTGCCTAGCCATAGAGCTTTAAAATAATAAAAATAAATAATATTCACCCTCCTTAATCCCCCACAGATTCCGTTCCAGCGCTCACCTGTTCTCTGCTGGTCTCTTCTTCCTAGTCCCATCCTTGATATACCATAATTGGCAGAAAATGCCCACTCAGCCATCCCATGATTTGCTGAATGGCCATCTTTGGTGTCTTGAGGATCTTATCGAGAAGCAGAGACTAGCAGGGACCAAATCAACACCGAAATGGGACATGCAGTAAAATTGGAGGAGGGAAGGTGTTACTTCTTTGATGTTTCCAACCAATCTGTACCTTTCCCCTGACGAAGCTGCAGTCGCAGCGACACGCGTTGGGTCTTCTCACCCCTGGTCCCGGGACCGCTCCCCGAATCTTCTTCTCCTATTCCACGGTCATTGGCACCTTCTTATCGAACCTTATTTGGTAACGTTACCGGTTCTTCGTTTATTGATCCCCTTGTGCAGCGCATCTCATTTAGGCAGCTTGGTGTTATTTAACACCGTGCCTTATTTGCATTGTCACTCTTATGACAACGCCAATATTATTGTAGCGATCTGTCTATATTATTTGTTAGCGCTTACCCGGCTTCATCATTTACTGGGCATTCTTATATATTATCCGCTAGCATTTTGCTGCATAGCTTGGTGCACATTCTCATCTGCTCACCATTTATTTTGTTATATTTAGTTATATATATGTTTTTTTGACCGGGTTGGTTGTCTTAGTACAATAGCATACATTTCTGATTGTGCTACATTATTGCATATTATATGTGATTTCATGCTTCATAATTCGGGGATATTCATGGTCTCATATATCTATGGGCCTCGGGGTGTCATGTTGTTGTATTACATGTAATTTTTAATTATGTTTTATTATATATTTTTCTGTTTTTTGGTCTGTTAAAATAATTTTTCACTTTCATATTTAAAATTATCATAGTTTCATTTATTTTTTGTTTCATTGGGGTGTGCGCTATTTTTTGCACTTGTCCTTCTTTTTCTTTCCTATTCATGTTTATAGTGCATTGCAGCATCCCCTTTATATATAAATATATATCTCTATTTGTGGTGCACCCATTATATATGCAGTTCTCCAACCAATCTTGAGGCAGTCAATGCAGTCTTCCATTTAATGGCCATGGTTTTAAAAACAGATGTTTAACAAGCATGGATGTTTCAGTGCCTACCTAAGTTTACGTACAACTGTACAGTATGTATTACTTCCAGGAAAGGCGTTGATAAATATTTCATGTTTTCCCACTGTCCTTTATGCATGTTTTTACCAATAAATGAGCAAATTCAAGAAATGTCCTTACATACTCTATATTGCAAACATGTTTTTTTCTGTAATCATACATGATTACGACTTCTCTGATGTATACCAAGGTTTGATTTCTTTGTGAATGACTTCCCACACTGTGAACATGAAAATGGCTTTTCACCAGTGTGTATTCTGAGATGTTCGAGCAGTCTGGACTTGTTTGTAAATCCTTTCCCACACTCCGAACAAGGATACGGCTTCTCCCCAGTGTGAATTCTACGATGTTCCACCAGGTGAGATTTATTCTTGAAACGTTTCCCACATTCAGAACATGGAAATGGCTTCTCCCCTGTGTGAACTCTTAGATGTTCAAGGAGATTGGACTTCTTGGTGAATCGTTTCCCACATTGAGGACATTCAAATGGCTTTTCGCCCGTGTGAATCTTCAGATGATTCACAAGATTAGATTTTTGTGCAAAACATCGACCACATTCATAGCAGGAAAATGGTTTGTCCACTCTATGAATCCTCTGATGTTTGGAAACATACATTTTGAATCTAAATGGATTGTCATACTGGGAAGATGAAAACTGATTCACAACTGGATCATTTATCAGTGTAAAATACTTATGAGAATCTGAACCTGTATATATTGCATCACTGAACTGAGGTGAACTGTTCTCAATGATATGCGATAGGTCAGAGGGAAAACCACCATGTATAGTGGATTCGTAGGAGTGATGTAAGCCGTGAAGGGCTGGGTGTATATTCAGAGTAGCAGGGTTTACTCCTGTAAGATTTCCTATGATGTTTCCATCTTCAACTTCATAATCTGGATATAGAAGATGTTCAGCCAAACTGAGATGTTCCCCGTGGGGTTCTGCTATAAAGGAAATGGAGTCTTATTAAAAAAAAAAAACTTTTAAAAATCAAGCTCCATAAACGATAATTTTGTAAAAAGTAAATAATTTAAACAATTTAGTATTCTACTTCAATTAAATAAAGAATAAAAGCAATTAATGGCATTAAAATTTAACTGACTCAGTCAGACTTCTTATTTCATCAAGGTTAAAAGGGAATCTGTTACTAGGTTTTTGCTGACCCATCTGAGAGCAGCATGGTGTAAGGCTGATAACCTAATTCCAATGATGAATCACTACTGGCCTGCTGGTTAAACATTTTATAAAATCTGCAGATCTAGCAGTTCTCTGAATGCTGAGCTCTATATGACGCGGCCCATGCCACTGATTAACAGCTTTCTGTGTACTCTGTGCATAGGCAAAAGCTGCCAATCTGTGCTTTAACAGTTCTTTAGTGATCATCTCCTGCTGATAAAACACCAATATTATACAAAATACAGAAACCAGCCCAAAAAGTGACATCACTGGAATCAGCCCCTACATTATGCATTATTACATATTAGATGGCAAAAACCTGGTGACAGATTCCCTTTAACAGGACTATCAAGAGTAAAAACATTCTATAAATTGAGATAAATTACCTCAATGCTTTTACACTGTATTTTACCCTTTACATGTCAATTCTGTGATGTAATATGTGGGACATACTGCTTCGCTACCTGGTCATCACCATACAAGATCAAACGCAACTCTCCAGCTTTTGGATGCCAGCTGTCTGCTCAAAAGCTGGGGTTGCATGCGCTCTTCGTTGTCATTTGTACTTGAGCCTACTACTCACCAATTTTGATAGAAGTAGAACGTTTCTCATACTTGTGTTCATCCATCGCATATGTCACTTTGTCTTGATGTATTTCTTCCACTTTAATCTGAATGGAGTCTTCATCCTACACAACCATATAAAACATATTCCTTACTAAACACCTGATCTGATGCTCTCGTATTCCATGAGGCCCTACTAGTTCCATCTACCTGATGATCTTGATGGATGTTAGAATTTTCACAGTGATGAATCTGGAAATATGGAGGACTGGGACATTTTTCTGGTAAATTAGTGTAACCGGATCCATCTAAAAGAAATTAAAATTACTCATCATTGTATGTGTGACGTTCGTATGAATTCTTGTGTCTATATGAATGTCCAAATGTTTGCCTTAGGCCTCATTCAGATGTCTATGTTGCACATACTTGAAAAAAAACAAACATGTAACTATTATAATTTATGGTGCTATTCACATGTCCGTGTTTTTACATGGACTATGTGTCTATGCAAAATACACAGAGGCTTATCCTTTTTATCGTGGATGACACGGGCCAATATAAGTCTGTAGGTCCATGAAAATCACGTTAAGACCCATAATTATTTTTCTTTAGAAAGTCGTGGGCAGGTTTATTCTTTTTTTTTTTTTCCGTAACAAACCATATTACTTATTGGTACCATTTGGGGATCTCTACGTCTTTTTGATCACTTTTTTTGAGACGTAGGATGAACAGAAAAGGCCAATTCTGGTGTATTTTTTAGTAAAAAAAAATTTTGTGGAGTGCAATGTGCAGGATAAATAATAATATAGTGTTATAGTGAATGTTGTTACAGATACAGCAATACCACATTTGTGACTTAAGTTGCAGTTCTTTTTTACAGATTAAAACTATTTTTATTTGGAAAATTGGGATTTTGAGGAGGATAGTTTAACTTTTTTTTTAACACGTAAAAAAATTTTTTCACATTTTTATTTTAAAGCATTTCTTAGTCCCCCAAGGGGACTTAAACATGCAATCTTATGATCACATTAATAATACACAACACTACTTTAGTAGTGTATTACACTATCCTGTTGGTGCTTGACTGACAGGTAACCTGCATCTGATCGCACCAGTACCATGTGATCAGCATGATGGATATAGTTGTGACTGATATATACATCATATGGCGTTAAGGGGTTTATATTTAAGGCCAGCTGAAACCTTTATCTCTAGGAAATCATTGAATTAGCGCTATTGTTTACAATAAAGGAAAATCTCCTCTTTCCTGATGAACTAAGGTGTTGGGGATCCTCCACCATGACGTCCTTGTACTGATCCTTGTGTCCTTCTAAATACTCCCACTCCTCCATGGAGAAATAGACGGTGACATCCTGACACCTTACAGGAACCTGAGACAGAGAACGATAACATCATTGTCCACACACCTCCCTTGATGCTACTGTGTAATGACCCAACATTACCAGTGGAACTCACCTCTCCACTCAGCAGTCTCATAATCTTGTTAGCGAGTTCTAGAATCTTCTGCCATTCACTTATTTCTTGTGTCTGACTTTTGCTCAATCCCTCTGACCCATGAGATTCCCAAATAGGTGTCATTTTACTGGACTTCTTCACTGGTCCATATTGCTAGTAAAATAAAAAAATAAGAAAATAAACCATAACGAGTCACCAACTCCTATAAGAACGTAATTCAAAATTCTAATACTCTCAGAGTACAAGTGTTTTCATCTTTACGAATCCGCAGTATGCGGAAATTTTACCGCAGAGTAGGTCCATATCTAATGTTTAGTGTTCCTGAATTCCACTCCAGAGTGCGTGGAGGCTAACTGTCTGCACACAAAGCACAGAGAAAAGGAGACCTTTCTCCCCTACCTATCAAACATACTAATGCAGCAACAGCATGGAGAAAATTATGGAGCAGTCCTTCATTATGAGGAGTATTGCTACTATAACTAGCAGCTGCCCCTTTGTGCCTCAGGCTTCTTCTCGTTTCTTCCTCCCCCTCACCACGCCACAGTCATCTATTGGCAGTAACTGGCACCTAATCATTTATTCAAGGGGTTGTCCATCCTTAGGCTACAAGTCTGCAGTAACTATATGAGTGTAGACTTGTGAATCCTCATACTGCAGGCTATGAGGGTTCTGAGCTGCTGGAAGCCATAGGCACGTGACCGCAAGTACATGATTTGCATACACGTGGTCACATGCCCACTAAACGTGTGTGACCTCGCTCAGTGCAAGTGTATGAAGTGAGGCCAGACACGTCTAGTCGGAATGTGGCCAAAAGTATGCAAATCACATATTCGCAGTCACATGACCACCCAGTCCCAGGACCGGCAAAATCCTCGCAGCGCACAGTGTAGGCGATGTGAGGATTCACAAGTCTGCACAGACAGAGTGACTGTAGACTTGTAGCTAAGGACGGACAACCCACTTTAACCTGAAAATCTGTTTTAAAATGATGATAGAACGAATCGGTGAATTCAGATTGAATGATCAGGGCTTGGGGAGAGAGAACAGGAGTCTGATAAGAAAAGAATGAGGTAACTTATGTAATAATACCTTATATCGTCACTTGTACTATTGATTAATGAAGAAAGAAAAACAATACTTACTGTTATAGAGGACATGTCACTGGATTTTGTAATCTAAACTGGAGTGCCTTCTCCCATTCGTGCAGCTCCACTGATTCTGCAACAGTTTTTCTTTTCCTCTCTGTTCCAAAGCTATACCCCCAGGAATTAAAGCAAATATTCCCTTTACCACAAAACTTCTCTGTGGGCTTTTGCCTTTTCTTCCCTGGTCAATCAAAATATGTCTGTGCCCACAGAGAAGTTCTGTAATATAAGCGTAGTTGGTTGAAGGAAAACTTGCACCTTTATTATAGGGGGCAATAACTTAGGAAGAGAAAGTCACAGAAGGAATAGAAAAACTGTTCCAGAATCAGTGAAGCAACAATAATTGGAAGAGGGCTCGCATTGTATATTAACAATAGCCGTGCCGATACGTTTTTTTGTATAAAAAAAAAAAAAGATTATTTCTAACCCCTTCATCTCCCAGCCTGTTTCAGCTTCCTGCAAGGCATTTTTTTTTTCAACTCTGACCAGTGTCACTTTATGAAGTTATAACTCTGGAACACTTCAACACATCCCAGTGATTCTGAGATTCTTTTTCGGCGATATGTTGTACTTCATGGTAGTGGTAAATTTTGGTTGACATGATTTACATCTATGAAAATATCAAAAATTTGACAAAAAATTCTATCATTTTGAAAATTTCAAACTTTTATGCCCTTAAACCAGATAGTTATAGCACACAAAATCGTTAAATAATATTTATCACATGTCTACGTGACATCAGCATAATTTTTTAAACTTTTTTTGTAAGGAAATTAAAAGGGTTAAAATGTTATCAGCAATTTCTCATTTTTCCAACAAAACTTACAAAACCAAGTTTTTTGGGGACCGCATCCAATTTGAATTTACTTTTAGGGGCCTGTGTGACAGAAAATACCCAAAAGTGATACCATTTTAAAAATAACGCCAGTCCTCCAAGTACTCAAAACTACATTCAAAAAGTTTATTAACCCCTTTTCTGAAGTTGGGCATAATAATACGCCCACGTCGGAATCCCTCCGTTTGGATGTGGGCTCCGGCGGTGAGCCCACATCTTTCACGGCATATGTCAGCTGTTTTGAACAGCTGATATGTGCCCAGAACAGCCGTGGGTGGAATCGCGATTCACCAACGGCTATTAACCCATTAAATGCCGCTGTCAAACACTGACAGCAGAATTTAACATGCACTTCCACCAGTCGTGCCGGAAACCCGCCCATAGGTGAGCCCCATCACATGATCGCGGGTCACCGAAGGGTTGGCATCACAACAAGAGGACTCCTGCAGACTTCTATGGTTGTCAATGTCGGCTTGCTATGAGCACAGCCCGGTGGTTGGCGCTCATAGCAAGTGGGTAACTCTGCTACATACAGGCGATCTGATCATCGCCTGCATGTAGTAGAGCCGATTGAGTTATGGAGACTATGGAAGCATGCCAAAAGTAAAAAAAAAAAAGATTTAAAAAAAATAAAAATATAAAAGT
>VIAB01041815.1:4350-16432 GCA_009801035.1 Oophaga pumilio
TGCAGACCCCTGACCAAAAGCCTAGAAATTTTATTCATGTCATAATGAGGGAAGGGGTTAATCCATCCTGTGGCTTGGTCACTTGCAATGTTTTTCTTATACAACAATATTATGCATAATAACTGACCCAACAATTATCTTTATCAGTTTGTCCTCTTACAGTATTACGGCCATAAGGTGCACAACTGCATGCGGTTAAAAGCCACGTTCACACGCGCTGGCGAATGAGAGTACGAGTTTGTGGTTAATACTGTGCACTCATTCGACCTCCACAGGAGGGTGTGATTTTTGCTGCATTAAATATTAAGGCCCACTGTCTATGTGAGATAATATGTCAAATTGTGCATTATGTAAGTGTATTACATTTGTAAGCCTAGTTTCTTCTGAATAGGTACATAGGTAAATTGGGACATCTAGTAGTAAATTAATCTGTGTATACGTGCACATTTAGAGCTAACCTGTTCTGAGTATAAATGATAACTGCCAACGTTGAGGGCAATATTTTATACCTGTGAGTTAAATTCATTGTAATTGTCTCCTACTCAAGGTCTACAAGACAACCCTTGGTTCTGTGATTGCCGCATTTCAAAGCTGATCGAACTTTCGAAGATAGTGGATCCACAAGTGATATTCCTGGATACTTTGGTGGTCTGCAATGGTCCTGAATCTCTTACTGGTATTCTCTTCCAAAAAGCTGAACTAGAGCAATGTCTCAAACCCTCTGTGATGACATCAGCCACCAAAATTACATCCCCATTGGGCAGCAATGTTCTACTGCGATGTGATGCTACAGGGTCTCCCACCCCACAATTAATCTGGAGTAGAACGAACAACTCCGCTACAAATTATACAGGTGACAATAAAAATCTATTACATCGTCATTAAAGTGAATCTGTCATCTTGAAAATGGTATCTTGTCTGCAGGCAGGGTGTTATATCTCAGAAGGAGCTGAGCACATATATATAATTTTCTGTCGGAATAGTAAAAACAGTAAAACTTGCATTTTAATAATAAAAATCCCTGGTATTTGTGTAAACTGACAATGAAGAGACAGTGGTACTGAACCAACACTATTTATTTGACTAAGACAGATGTGAAATCTATTTATAAGCATATATATAAGTAAGCTCCACAGTTGCCATCTGTCTTTAAATATACGGACAGCCCGTAAAAACCAGGTTCTTTTCTCCACTGTCTGTATTGTCTGGCAGAAAAAAGCACCTTAAGTGATTTATTTAAAATTCTCCAAGAGTTTGTACTGCGCATGCGCTAAAGAAGCTACCATGCGCGGTACAAACGGTAGATGCTAGCATGTATGGGTTCCTGGTAGGTGTGACATCATTTCCATCACATGTTGTAGGTGTCACTTACGGTCCAGAGTGCATCTCTGACTGAGGGACCCCCGAAAGATGTGACTGAGGCGCATGCACCATTGTTAGCTCTTGTTAACAGTCCACTGCATCAAGGAGAAGCTGCAGATGAAAAGAAGCAAATGGTGGCGGGATTTGGGGACTCTGTAATGCTGGAGCCTGGAGGTGATGTCTGTGGTGGGATTTTTGTGGTCTATAATGCTGGAGTATGCCTGTGGTAGGAATTCGGTGGTCTATAATGATGCGAGATGCCTGTGTTGGGATTTGTGGGGGGAAGGGGTCTGTAATGCTAGGGGATGCCTGTGGTGAGATTTGGGTGGTGTACAATGCTTAGTAATGCATGTGGGGTGATTTGGGGAGTATTCAATACTGGGGAATTACTGGGGGGTATTTGGGTGATGCACAATGCTTAGTAATGCCTGTGGCAGGATTTGGAGGGCTGTACAATGCTGAAGGAGATGCCTGTGATGGAATTTGGCGGGGAGGAGTTTATAATGCTGGGTGATATCTGTGGTGGGATTTGGGAGGTGTACAATGCCAAGTAATGCCTGTGGAAGAGTTTGAGG
Organism: Oophaga pumilio; assembly: GCA_009801035.1. Classification (NCBI taxonomy): domain Eukaryota; kingdom Metazoa; phylum Chordata; class Amphibia; order Anura; family Dendrobatidae; genus Oophaga; species Oophaga pumilio. The sequence goes on from VIAB01041815.1 coordinate 6,288, forward strand.
GATGTACAATGCTGGGAGATGCCTGTGGTGGCATTTGGGGAGGAAGGGGAGTGCAATGCTGAAAGATGCCTGTAGTCGTATGTTGGAGGATGCCTGTGGCGAGATTTGGGGGAGATTGCAATACTTAGAGAAGGATTTTGGGTGTATGTGCAATGCTTAGTTATGCCTGTGGTGGGATATGGGTTATGTGCGACACTGAGGCAATACCTGTGGTGAAATTTTGGGGTGTGTGCAGTGCTGAGGGGGAACAACTGCGGTAAGATTTTGAGTGGTGTGCAATGTTGTGGGCACCCGTGTGGTGTGAGATTTTGGGGTGTGTGCTATGCTGGGGGCACCCCTGTGGTGTGTTTTTTTGGTATTTGGTATTTTTGGTGGTGTGGGGTGATGCCTGTGGTGGGATTTGGGTGATTGTAATGATGTTGGATGTCTGTGGTGGAATTTGCTCAGTGTATAGAGTATGTTCTTTGTAATGTTTAAGAAAGGATTGGGGTGTGTAAAAAGAGATTTTGCTTTACAGGTTCTGCAATGAGAAGTGTCTGCATAAAGGTAGACCCCTGCTCAGTTATGGGGTCCTGAATAATGCATGTCTACATGTCTGTATTTGTGAGTTTTGGATTGTTAACATTAGTGGGGCCTTGTCATTATATCAATTAAAAAAGGATGTTTATGATCCAATTACCATTTTATTTGAGAATATGTCAAGGATTTTTGTGCAGCTGTGTGTTTATATGTTTATATTATGTAGTGTTGAGTTGCATAAAACTGAGTGTAATTCTCAGTATCTGTTAGAGAGTGTGTATGTGTATATGTTGTGACAAAGTCACTGACAAAGTACTAGAGGGGAGATATGTATCAGAGAAGTTGTTAGTTTCAGTGATATTAATCTGTAAAAATGCTCCAGCACACACTAAGTGCTGAGATGGGTTAATCAGCCATATTAAGGGCTAGCTTTAGTGAACAGCTGAAGAGTGGGTGGGAGCCTGTTCACCATATCTCCACCCCAGGGTGTGATTTAGGAGGTATATAGTCAGTCTTCTGAGTCATTCAGCGTTGGGTGTCCTTGGAAATGTTTGTTTCCTGAGCTGGTGGATCCCCGCAGCAACACGGATTTTGCCATTTGTTTTCCCTTTAGGCCACAAAGACCGTGTTTATGTTGAAAACCCTGCCATGCTGTACCTAAATAAACCAATGGAAAATTTAAAGAGACAGCTTTCCTGTGTCTACCTCTATGAACAGCCAAGTGAGCCGATCGACCACAGTTCGTGCTAGAAGTGCGGGCAACATTCCCATGAAGCAAGTGTGACAGCTATGGACAAACTGCATGTCTTGTTTGGAGGCTGCTATAGGTATGGAAGAGTGGTCAGACAAAACGGAGTAGCTGATCAAGCACCTGTTCAAGCAGCAGCAGCAAGCCCAGCAGGAGACAACTAAACTCCTGATTCAGCAGATCCAACAGCAACAACGGCAGATGGAACTCCTGGCAGGAGATGTCCGCAGCATCAGCAGCAGTTGCCCTCCCCCAAGTCCAAGTGATGGCTCATATGTATGGAAGGCGGAAAGACGAGCCATACAAAAAATGACCATAGGTGATGATGCTGAGGCATTTTTTACTGTGTTTGAAAGGGTAGCAGAGTGGGAGAAGCTGCTGTCGAAGCAGTGGGCGGAGGTGCTGGCCACCTATTTACCTGGTGAACCCCAAAAGGCTTATTATGACCTGGCCTTACAGGATGCACAGGAGTATACCAAATTAAAAAGTGAGATATTGGCATGCTCAGGAGTGACTATGTCTGTTAGGGGCTTAAGGGTGCACCACTGACCGTATTGCGGTGACAAACCCCCTTGCTCCCAAATGTTCGATCTACTACATCTGGTACGGAACTGGTTGTAGCCGGAGTCCTCCACCCCGGCCCAGATATTTGAGACTGTTTTCAAGGACAGATTTATCCACTGCGTTTCTAGGCCAGTGCAGAACTCTTGGATCCAGGGAGTTTGGTGACCCTGGTACAGCTACCCTCGGGGACTTCTTGATATTGCGAAGGAGACCTGGGAAGCAGAGGTTATACGCCACCGAAGCATCATTGAGCATGTGGTCCAGACGCAGGACAGAATCGTGAGGGTGATGCTGATCATGAAGGAAAGCCTCCTTCAAGCACAAGAGGCCCAGGCAAAGGACTACAATAAGTTGGCCAAGCTGAGACAGTATAACCATGGTGTTGGTGTTGATCCCCACGATTGAAAGTAATTTTCTGGCCAAGTGGCAGGGTCCATACGAGGTAGTTGAGAATATGAGTGATGTCAACTATAAGGTCCACCAGCCAGCGAGAAGAAAACCATTCCAGGTTTATCACATCAACCTTCTTAAATCATAGCAAGACAGGGAACCGATGGAAGCTACGCGCATGGGGGCCAATCTGGAAGCCAGGGTCGAGGATGTCACAGTGGCAGAGCCACAGTCACTGGCCCAGAAAGAGCAGTGCCGAAAATTGCTTCAGCATAACCAAGACCTGTTTTCGCAGTTGCCACAACGTACGAAGGTTGTTGAACATGAAATCATGACGGAATTACATGTGTGGGTGAATGAAAAGCCGTATAGAATCCCAAAAGCATGGAGCGAGGTGATTTCGAAGGAAGGGAGAAGAATGTTGAGCCTGCACATCATCGAAGAGTCAAAGAGTGGCTGGTCCAGCCCAATTATCCTTGTGTCGAAGCCTGATGGAGAGTGGTGTCTCTGTAACGACTATAGGAAGCTAAATGAGGTGTATAAATTTGATGCATATCCAATGCCCTGTGTTGATGAACTCATTGAGAGTCTAGGGTCAGCCAGATACATCACCACCCTATACCTAATGAAAGGGTCCTGGCAAATCCTCCTCTCCCGAAGTGCCAAGGAGAAAACAGCCTTCTCTACACCTGACGGTTGCTTCCACTATACCAGAATCCCGTTCAGGCTGCAAAGTGCTCCAACTACCTTCCAGAAGGTCATAGACCAGGTCCTAGCCCCTCACAAAAAGTACGCCACAGCTTACCTCGACGATATTGTGATATTCATCACGGATTGGGGAAATCATCTGCTGAAAGTCCAGGCCTTACTGGATGCACCGAGGAAGGCGGGGTTTACCATAAAGCCAAAGGAGTGTGCCAGGGGAAAGAGGAGGCAAAATACTTAGACTACATCGTCGGAAGAGGCGAAATAAAGCCGCAAGTGAATAAGGTGGAGGTAATCCAAAATTATCAGCAATCAGACTCCTAGAAACAGGTTTGGGCGTTTCTAGTATTTGTGGGATACTTCTGGCGATTTATCCCAAATTTTGCCATGATAGCCACACCCCTGACTGACATTCTGAAGGGCACGAAGATGTTGATGGCAAAATGGTCTCCTGAAGCAAAGGTGGCATTCCAAGAGTTGAAGATTGCCCTGTGTAAGCAGTCGATCTTGATTGCACCTGAGTTCAGTAAGGAATTCGTGCTCCAGACGAATGCCTCACAGGTCAGGTTGGGAGCCGTGCTGTCCCAGGAAGTAAATGAAGTAAACGGAGAGGAAGATCCAGTCGTGTATTTAAGTAGGAAAATCCCCTCCTGTGAGAGAAATAATGTCATTACAGAAAAAGAATGCTAGGCTATCAAATGGAAAATTGACACCCGAGGTACTACCTGTTTGGCCGGAAGTTCAGGCTAGTGTCAGATCATGTGCCCCTGAGATGGATCGGGGTAAGGAAGGGGAAAAATGCCCGGTGGCTAGATGGTTTCTTGGGCTCCAGGACTTCAATTTTTATGTAGAGCACAGGCCTGGAAAAGTGCATGGTAATGCAGATGCCCTTTCTAGACCTGTCTGGTGACTGAAGGTGCCAAAACCCCCAGTTTGGGCAGAGGGGGGGGATATGTGACCTAGTCACTAACAAAGTACTGGAAGGGAGATATGTATCACTGAGATTGTTAACTTCAGTGGTGAGAACCTAGAAAAATGCTCAAGCACACTATGTGCTGAGAGGGATTAATTGGCCATGTTAAGGGCAAAATTTAGTGAACAGTGTAGAGTGGGTGTGAGGCTATTCACCATATCTCCACCCCAGGGAGTGGTTTAGGAGGTAAATAGTCAGCCTTCTGAGTCATTCAGTGTTGGGCGTGCCTGGAGATGTTAACTCCAGAGCTGTGTGTGTGGATAAAGAAAAGTTGGACAAGGGGTCATCCTCTACGTCTGGAGGAAAAAAGGTTTAGCCATAATCACAGACGCAGATTCTTTACTGTAAGAGCAGTGAGACTATGGAACTCTCTGCCGTCTAATGTTGTAATGAGTGATTCCTTACTAAAATGTAAGAAGGGACTGGATGCCTTTCTTGAAAAGTATAATATTACAGGCTATATTCACTAGTTTCCTAGATACTGCGTTGATCCAGGGAGCTAGTCTGATTGCCGTATATGGAGTCGGGAAGGAATTTTTTTCCCCAATGTGAAGCTTACTGTTTGCCACTTGGGTTTTTTTTTGCCTTCCTCTGGATCAACATGTTAGGGCAGGTTAGGATAGGATATGGGTTGAACTAGGTGGACTTAAAGTCTTCCTTCAACCTTAATAACTATGTTATTATGTTTGTTTCCTAAGCAAACGGATCCTTGAAGCAACATGGACTGTTTTTGTTTTGTTTTGCCGTTAGGCTAGAAAGGCCTTGCATGTTGCAAACCCTACCCTGGTTTATGCTGTTTCTTAATAAACCAGTGGTAAATTTAATGAGACAGCGTTCCTGTGTCTACCTCTCTGAGCAGCCAATTGAGCCGATCGACCACAATGTATATGTATGTATGTGTCACTACACAGTACCACTTATCCTGTCCTGTCCTGTAATGTAATTCTAAGTACCTCTTCTGGCTCCGATTCTGGTCTTTAGTGGGTGTGGTCTTTAGGGGTGTGTAGTCTCTAGAAACATGGTCTTTAGGGTGCTTGTCAAACATCCGTAAAAAGTTTAGGACATCTGTGGATTTGAGCTCAGTTGTCCAGAATTTTTTTTTAGGAGGTTGGCAACCCTGGTAAGCACTATATTATTATTATTATTTATTTATATAGCGCCATTAATTCCATGGTGCTGTACATGAGAAGGGGTTACATACAAAGTTATAGATATCGTTTACAGTAAAAAAAAATTTACAATGACAGACTGGTACAGAGGGGAGAGGACCCTGTCATTGCGGACTTACATTCTACTATATGGCAGGTTACAGTAACAGGATCAATACAGTATGTTATGACACAGGAATGTGACTAAATACGATATTTATGCAACACTTTATTACATACACTGTTCTTCTTTAGCAATTAAACAACTGTTAATGCCTTTATGTCTCAACTTAACGGGTGTCACTCTAAGTACTAGGCCCATCCACGTTGTAGTCTCTGTAAAAACCTCTGATGGTTACACTGGCCCTAGCGGGGGTCACCGGTATCTCCCTCTAGGTCGCAAGTCCTAGATATTTGATTCACTCAGTATACAGTGTGCTCATCGCACTGGTCGTCTCTGTTCCCTCAGCATGGCCACAGCCCAGACCCTGTACCATACATCCTGGAACAACCAAATTAATAAACCTTTGACAATAGGACGCTCATAAATAATACACAATTGTATAATGAATCAAATAATTAAATATAGCATCCACATAGGACTAATATAAGAAAATGTTCTACGCTTGGATAATAGAAAGCATATAGACAAAAGCGTAACATGAACAATAAAATTGAAAACCTTTATGCTACCCTATATGCTATCTCATACATCCTGGAAGTAGCGGTCCACAGTTAAAGTCCTCTGCTACAGCCGAATCGTCTCTGGATAGTCTGGTTCAGATCTAGTCACAGTCTTATACTGGCATTGCTTATGGTCTGCTACTGGCACTGCTCATGGATCTTCTACTGGCGCTGCTCACGGATCTTCTAGTGGCACTGCTACTGGTGCTGCTCATGGATCTTCTAGTAGCTCTGCTCATGAATTTTCTACTGGCACAGGTCACAGACTTCTACTTGTGTGGGGCCTAGATCTTCCTCACAGCTCAGGCTTTCTCTGGCATCTGGCTATTCTCAGACCTTTCTGTGGCGATGGTAGCTGTAAGCTCACTTAACAGCCATACTTGTCCTGGTACAGGTTCTGTCATCAACTGCCTCTTCCCAGTTGGCCAGGCCTTTTATAATTAATAACCATGAAAAAGGTGTCACCTGACCTGGTGTCATCTTTTATTTCCTCCTCTGAGAACATAGGTTCCCACTATTAGGTTGCTATTACTGTAATTCTTTCTTTACTTTCACTTTTGCCTCTGAGTAGCAGATGGCAGTGTTTGTTTGCAATTATTCAGCTAGGCATCAACTTTAACTGTATTCTTCTTCTTTCTTGTTCACTTCCTTACATTTGTACGTATACAAGTCCAGTGGGCTATCCTATTCAGTGATTGACACTCTTCCTGGTATGACTTTGTATACAGAAATAGCTGTCAATCACTGAGTAGAACTGTCCACTGGAGTCATATGCATATAAACACAAGGGATTTCTATTAATAAAATACAAGTTAGACTGAATCTTTTGCAACAACCCTATATATTATTCTGTTTAGCTCCTTCTTCTCTATACCATGCTGCCACAGATCAGATTGCATGTACAATGTGACAGGTTCCATTTAAATCAGCATGTATGCATAATGATAATGATAGGTTAATTGAGATATTTCCATTCAATTTTAGTTAACATTTCAGAGAATGGCATTAGTGCAGCATATTACATCCATGGATATGTAATAACTGTATTAACAAGGAAAAGCCCTTTCTAAGTGTTAACCATAAAAAGGCATTGGCCTCTAGCATGGTAGTGAAATACCAGAGGAAAACTAATGCCAAGACCAATCCCATAGATTTGCATGGGATTGTTTCTAACATCTGGTACATTATATGCTGTACTAGACTAGTCCTGGATAATTTAGAAGGTGTTTCCACAGCCAGAATGTTGTCCTGCTAATAATAGACTTCTATAGGTTTAATTGAAATCAGTATAGAAGTCTATGAGAAGCTGAGTATACCCATGGCCAAAAGTTTTTTCTCAATTTGACAAACCGCATAATATTTTAATTTCAAAAACTAGTTTTATGTTTAAAATAAGCCTTTTTTTTTTAAAAAAAAAAAATGGCTATTGAACCATTTTAGTTGATATGAAACCCTGTTTAAACCTGATAATGACTGAGTGCCATAAATTTACTGAGCTTGGTTGTAGCGTTTATTCCCTTGACATTGTAAATTTACGACAAGGGATTAAAGCTTTTGCAATCTGGCAGCATACCCCAATGAACCCCAAGAGAAGGCAGACATGGTTTATTACAGCTTTGGTCTTCTCTTTTGCTGGCTACAAAGAGCTCAATGAGCGCTATGTACTAAATAGAAGCATAGGGAATGCAGATGCTTCTGTTGGACCCATGTTTAGATCATTAAAGGGTTAAAGTGTTTAGGCCATTAAAGAGTTAATATCAGCAATCAGAAAAGGCAGCTAAATGTATAACAAAATTGTTCTAAAATACTAAAAACACAACATACTTAAGAGTGTCTAAAATGGCCTATTGTAAATCAAAATGAAGACTTGCTCAAAAATCTTTTCTTAATAAATGTTATTTCTCTGTTTCCATAACAGTTATCCAGGAGTCTCCAGCAGATGGTGTGAGATGGTCAATTCTAAGTATGAATGGTATTTCCTACAAAGATGCAGGAGAATACCGATGCAAGGCTAAAAATTTGGCAGGCATATCAGAAGCATCAATTACTGTCTTAGTAGTTGGTGTGGTCACTACAACAGAATCACCATCACGGCAAGGATGGAGACTAGGAGCGGACCAGACTATCAATCCGCAAACAGAGGCAAATGAAGAAATTGTCAGGACAAGCATAGCTTCATCTTCACTCCCCACAGAAATATCTACATCACCAACAGAGGAAACTACAATAGAAACAACTGTGATGCCTACTACCACCACATCAACAACAGCCCTGGTCCTAGAGAAGAAGCCACCAAAAATCATCAAAGCCCAGACAAAGGCGGCTGACAACAAGAAAACGCAACTTTCTCCGGGCAATAAAGAAGGTGAAGCGCTAAAAAACGTGGCTTCTGATACTGAAACAAATTCTGTTGTCCGTAACCTGAGAGTTATTACTGAAACAGAGGATCGGGTCACACTAACATGGAAGACAATGAACACAACAAATAGCTCGTCTTTGACTGTGCTCTATTCAAAGTATGGGGAGGAAGAGATGCTACGATTGAGCACAGATCCAAGTAAGAATAAGGTAACAATTGATGGCCTGCAGCCTAGTACAAAATATATGGCCTGTGTCTGCCCAAAATCAGCCCAGCCAAAGAAAGACCAATGCATTGTGTTCTCTACAGACGTTCTTCTTAAAAATGTGGAGAGTGACTCCCAGGTGCCGGCCTTAGTAATAGCCAGCAGTGTTGGCTGTGTAGTGGTTTTACCCGTTATTATTTTCTTACTATATAAAGTTATAAAGCTACAACGTAAGCCCCAGTCTACCGATGAAGAAGACCTCTCAAAAGAGACTTATGTCAAATTTGAAACACTGTCCCTTAGCACACGACCAATAAACGCTGGTGGCGAGCTATGGACACGCAGAGACACGACTGAATCAGAGAGACTTCTGTTGTGCTCAAGGTCAAGTATGGACTCACAGGTGACCTATAAAAGCGAAGGTTCCAGGCCTGAATACTACTGCTGAGATTACTTCAATGTCCTAGCAAGGGTTTATTTTTTTGTGTTTTACAATATTTTTATTTTTATTTTCAAAAAATATAATATTTTTTTTAGTATGTTCATTTATGTAACACTTTTTTATGGAACCACTTAAAAGGGAATGTATCACCTATATTGTTTTTTAATAATTAAAACCAGATAGTCAAACGTATCACTTTTTTGTAATCTGTTTTTATTTTATGAGTGCAGATTTTTTTATTCTGTTTTCTGTACAAGATTTTGTGAGCAGCCATCTTGCCTGAGCTTCTGTTAACAGCATTTAGAAATATGCTTTACAACAGCCACATGGTCTATAGGAAACAAACAGGCAGGCTTCGACTCACTTTTTTTTAGGAGACTTGCATGCATGCTTAATGATCTGTTAGAAGGCCATTATGCAGCGAGGGGGAGGAGGTAAGCTGTAACCATCACCTATTGTGAATGGACATCCACAGTTTACTCTGCCGAGGTGTTATCTGTCATTATCCTGTCTGTGATGATACTAAGATAACTACTGAAAAGTGATCTGGACTGGAATTATGGGCCTAATCTTGGGCTTTGAGTGAAAATTGCAGAATTTTTCTTCTTTTCAACATTTAAATACTGTCAGAAATTACTTACGGAATCACATCATAATTGGACTGGTGTGGGCTAAAAAGCCTATCCAATGATATGTAGAGAATCTATGAGGAACTACTCTGGTAATTATAAACCTGGTGACTGAAGGGGCTAAAAGCCCTGTGAATGGAGTCTGCATCTGTACTCTGAAACATCAATCCAAGTGCTTAGTTTCCACCCAGCACCTCTGCAGGCAAAATAAAGCATTACACAGTGGCCATTGAAATGAACAGGAGTTTGCAGGAATGTGCCGTGTCCTCCAGTGTGGGAGGCATCTACAGTACTTTCTACTGTGATTTTTAAATGAGGGTCAAGATTGGGGACCCACCTTTATTTACTCACCATTACTTAATAGATTATTTGAAAATCAGTTTCAACAGTACATATTAAGCTTTTTTTAGTCACACACAGTAAATATAATTTAAAATTTCAGTAAATTATCTTCCTACTCATTACTCATATCTGTGTAAAAGAATTTTAGAATTGCCTAGGACTTTTTAGGCAAAGTTAAGTACAATTACCAGTGGAGGGGGTTGGTAGTTTTCCATTCTATGCATATAACAATATACACTGCTCAAAAAAATAAAGGCAACACTCAAATAACACATCCTAGATCTGAATGAATGAAATATTCTCATTGAATACTTTGTTCTGTACAAAGTTGAATGTGCTGACAACAAAATAACACAAAAATCATCAATGGAAATCAACTTTTTGAACCAATGAAGGCCTGGATATGGAGAGACCCCCAAAATGAAAGTGGAAACAAG
>VIAB01041825.1:2281-15308 GCA_009801035.1 Oophaga pumilio
TCAGCAGTGCTAAATGGGTGTGGTCAGGGCATCGATATGGGTGTGACCAGTGAAACGGGTGTGGCTAGGGGCGTGGTCTAAAATTTGCCACCCCGGGCGCCACAAACAGTTGCTACGCCACTGACTATAATCTACTGGGCACTACAATGTACTGGCCACTACAACATACTGGGCACTACAATGGCAGTTTGCAATTTCACTCGGCAACATCCACTGCTGCATGTTCCTGAAAAACACCCGTGGTGTCAAAATCATCACTACACCTGTAGATAAATTTCCAAATAAGTATAACTTCCAAAATAGGGTCACTTGAGGGGGGATTCTGCTCTTCTAGCACTTACGGGCTCTGTATATGCAGTCTGCAAACTATTCTAGGAAAATCTGTGGTCCAGGAGGCAAATAATTCACCTTCTCTCCGGAGTCTTGCCGTGTAGCTAAGCAGTACTGCACAATCACATATGGGGTATTTCTACATTCAGCAGAAATTGTGGGATAAATTTTGGTGCCATTTTTACCTATTTCCCCTTGTTAAAATGTAAAACTGCCTAATGGTATAAACATATGTGACACAAATATGGTGTCAATATGATCACTAGTTGAATTCATTGAGAAGTGTAGTTTGTAAAATTAGATCACTTATGGGTTTCTGCTGTTCTGGCACCTCAGGGGCCCTCCCATTGGGTCATGACACCAGCATACCATAAAAGTAAAATCTGCACTACAAATTTACGCTCCTTCCCTTCTGAGGGTTGCACTGTGCCTGAAAAGTATTTCCCGACCGATAACATGTAGGGTATTGGCTCACTCACGAGAAATTTTTACAACAAGCTAAGGTCTATTTTTTCCAAGTAGCCCTTAGAAAAATTAAAAACTTGGGGCTAAAACATAATTTTAATGGTAAAAATGTAATTAGTTTTTCTTCAATGCCCAATGGTATAAAATTATGTGAGGCACATGTGGTGTTAATATAATCACTGCATCCCTAGATAAATGCATTAGGAGGTGTAGTTTGTAAAATGAAGTAACTTATGAGGGGTTTCTGCTGTTCTGGCACCTTAGGGGCTCTGCCAATGTGACATGGCACCCTCAAACCAGTCCAGCAAACTCTTTACTTCAATATGGCTCTTTTTTCCCTGCTGAGCTTTTCAATGTGTCTCAACAGTAGTTTTCGACCACATTACACAACAAATTAAGGGGTCCATTTTCTCCTACTATCTTTGTGAACATGAGAAAATTTGGGGTTAAAACAACATTTTTGTTGGAAAAATACTTTTTTTTTAATTTTCACAGATCAGCATTGTAAAATTCTGTGAAGCAGCTGGGGGTTCAAGGTGCTTATCACACATCTAGATAAATTCCTTGAGGGTCTAGTTTCCAAAATTGGGTCACTTATGGGGGGGTTTCCACTGTTTAGGAATATCATGGGCTCTCCAAACACAACATGACACCTGCAGATCATTCCATCGAAGTCTGCAATCCAAAACGTCACTTCTTCCTTTCTCCTAAACAGTCACTCCTGCTGTGCATCAAACGGTAGTTTTCCTCTACATATTGGGTATTTGCTTACCCAGGAGAAATTGCACATCAAATTGTATGATGCATTTTCTCCTGATACTTTTGGGAAAATGCAAAATTTTGGGCTAAAAAAACATTGTAGGAAAAATGTGATTTTTTTTATTTATACGGTTCTACGTCATAAACTTCTATGAAGCCCCCGGGAGTTCAAGTTGCTCACCACAAATCTAGATACATTCCTTGAGTGGTCTAATTTACAAAATGGCATCATTTGTGGGGTTTCCACTGTTTAGGCACATCAAGGGCTCTCCAAATGTGACATGGCATCTGCTAACGATTGCAACCAACTTTGGGTTCAAAAAGTCAAACAGTCCTCCTTCCCTTCTGAGCCCTGTCATGTGCCCAAACAGTAGTTTTCCCCCACATATAGGGTATCAACATGCTCAGGAGAAATTACAAAACAAATTTTGGTGTCCATTTTCTCCTTTTACCCTTGTGAAAAAAACAAACAATTTTTATGGAAAAATTTGATTTTTCATTTTCATGGTTCAACACTATAAATTTCCGTGAAGCCTCCAGAGGAGGAGGGTGGGGGTGGGGTAAGGTGCTCACCACAAATATAGATTCATTCTTTGAGAGGTCTAGTTTCCAAAATGGGGTCACTTTGTTTTTTTTCACTGTTTAGGCATATCATGGGCTCTCCAAACACGACATGACACCTGCACATCATTCCATCATTTCTGCTTTCCAAAATGTCACTCTTTCCTTTCCGAGCCCTGCCGTGCACCCAAACAGTAGTTTTCCTCTACATATTGGGTATTTTTGTACTCAGGAGAAATTGCTCAACAAATTGAATAGGGGATTTCCAATGTTTAGGCATAACAAGGGCTCTCCAAATGCAACATGGTATTCTCTAATAATTCCAGACAATTTTAAGTTCAAAAAGTCACACTGTGCTCCTTTCATGCCAAGCCCTGCCGTGTGTTCAAGCAGTAGTGTTCCTGCACATATGGGGTATCAATGTGCTCCAGAGAAATTGCACAACAAATATTGTTGTCCATTTTCTCATGTTACTTTTGTGGAAATAAAAAATAGGGTCTAAAATGAAATTTTTGAGAAAAAAAGTTAAATGTTCTTTGATGGGATTGCTTCTTTTTTACAACAATGAGTGACCCAAATTCTTCCCAAATGATGTGAGAGACAGTGACTATGTCATAAAAAAATGATTACTTCAACTTGCCGCTACAAAAAATTCTACAAGGCATCGATGGGTGTACTTAATTTTTCACGAACAGCATTTTTGTCTTATTTTTTATTTAAAATAATGAAACAGTGTAATTGGCATGTGTTGTTGTGCATCTGGGGTTGTATTTACCTAATTTTAAAACCGCCTGAGTACCAGATGATTTTTTAAGTCCTAATACATAAAACCATAGAAATCAAAAGAAGATTTACTTAGTTTTTCTCTTGGCTGTAATTTGTATAATTAGTTTTGTAGTCATGGATAAATGTATGTTATAGGAAGGAGAAAAAATCCTTCTTATGATTTCTGTAATGTTTTGTTACAAAGTAGGGAACATTTCTGAATTAACAATATTGATGACTTATCCATATATCCATAATATAGACCATTAATATCAGATCAACAGTGGCCAAATGTCATTCATTTGAACATGACTTGAACAGCTGCTACTATTAGTATCGCGCTCTAGAGTGCAGAACATTGTAAACAAGATCTCAGGTCTCTAAGTAGCACTGTGGCTTGTTCCAACTGCTGATAGCTGTCAGGACAATTTACTATCTGTATTCAAAAGTTAAAAGCCCATAGTATGTCATAAATGTTTGGATGGCTGTTTATTTATGTGGGTAAACAGCTTCTAGACTTCAGTGAGAAAGAGAAAACCTTGGGACATGGCTTCTCAACCACTTAAAAGTGCAGCCAATTTTTTATTTTTGCATATTAATTTTTTTCTTCTCCTCTTCTAAGAGACTTAACTTTTGTATTGTTCCATCAACATAACCATATAAGGGTTTATCAGTAGAGATAAATGAACAGTTTGAAATTCAAATTAGAAAATTTGCAAAGCCCCTTGTTGCCTTTATAAGGCTATGTGCAGACGGTGCGGTTTCTGCTGAGGAATTTTCCGCGTAGATTTTGGTAAATCCGCAGGTAAAATTACCTGGGTTTTACCTGCGGATTTACTGCGGATTTGATGTGGATTTTCTGCGTTTTTTGTGCGGATTTTCCCTGCGTTTTTAGACCTGCGGATTTCTATTTAGAGCAGGTCTGACAACGCTGCGGAACTGCACAAAAGAAGTGACATGCTGCGGATTTAAATCCGCACCAAATCCGCAGCATGTGCACTGCGTTTTTTTTTTAATTGAATCTAATGCTACTGTACATCACTTGCAGTTCTGCTGCAGATCTGCAGCGGAAAATATGCTATGCATCCGCTGCAGAATCCGCACCGTGCACAGACCCTAATAGGTATCTAAGACTCAGAGGTCTCATATGACCGTACTGAACTCCAAACGAAGCGTCATTACACAGGAAATAGGGAAACATATAGAAGATTGGATCATTGTGGTAATTTGTTTTCCCCTAGTCCAACAGCAGCACAATATAGGGTTACCATGTCCCTGCGCGCTAACGGAACAAAGTGGAAAATTTAATGATTTTTAGTAGTCCCATCCCTCATCTCCCCCAGGATAAAGGGGGAAGCATCCCAGAAGCCATCAGTTTGATAGCATGACATTATAATAACACATAATTTACAGGGTGGGAAGCCTCGTGTTGCTGTTGGACTAGGGGAAAACAGATTAACACAATAATCCAATCTTCCCCTACATCAACATCAGCACAATATGGGATCTAGCACATATTCTTTATTTGGGAGGGATTGAAACTGAGTCTAGAATAGATCTGGCAAAGGTGGTAGATGGAGCAGAGGAAACTTCTAACCTATAGTATTTAAAGAAGGTCATTGATGTTGACCATGTAGCTGAGCGACATATGTGGTCAATAGACACCGAATCCCTCTCAGCCTGGTTAGTAGATACAGCCCTATTTGAATGGGCAGAGGTGAACTGAGGTGGAATGTTGGCATTTTGATAGCACAGCCTAATGCAATCACAAATCCATCTTGAAAGGGAAGGTTTTGAGGCCTTCTTCCCCTTGAACTTTCCTAAATTAAGTACCAGGATGTTTTCATCCTCTCCGAACGCCCAAGGTCTTTCGAGGTACACTTTAAGACATCTTACGATGTCGAGAGTAGAGAGATCTTTGTCCTGGGATGATGTTGCTTCAGGATCATAAGCTGGAAGAGAGATCATCTGGTTCAGATTCTCTGATGACAGAAATTTTGGTCTGAAGAAAGGAAGAAGTCTCAAATTAACCTTATCCTGTGAGAATACAGTGTAGGGTTCCCTGGAGGACATAGCCTGAAGCTCACTCACTCTTTTGGCCAAGGTGACTGCTAGCAAGAGAACAGTCTTGAGAGTCAGGAATTTCAATTCTACTAAGATCAGGGGTTCAAATGGTGGCTTAGTTAACTGTTTGAGCACCAAGCCGAGGTCCCACTGGGTAACTGGTTTAGAAATTCAAGGTCTTAAGGTACTGCCACACTAAGCAATATCGCTAACGGGATCGCTAAAAAACGTCACTATTTAGCGATCCCGTTAGCGATGTTGCTGTGTGTGGCAGCTTCCGGCGACGAGGCCCCTGCTGGGATCTCGCTCATCGCCGGAAACGATCCGGACCCTATTCTCGTCGCTGGCGCTCCCGCTGGGTGAGTATTATAGCTAGTGTGGCACCTTTTCTTAGCGATTTAGCGGTACTTTTGTACCGCTAAATCGCTAAGAAGATCGCTAACGGCGATAGCGTCGTTAGCTATATCGCTAAATGTGGCACACATTTAGCGATATTAAAACGATCCCGCTAGCGATCTCATTAGTATGAGCGTTTAGTGTGGCAGTACCTTTATTCTTGAAATGGAATTCAGATAATCCCTGATCTCTGTAGATTCTGTAAGGCATCTTTTAAGACAAGCAGAGATAGCTGCAACCTGGACTCTGATGGAACCAGGTTTAAGTCCTCTGTCAAATCCATCCTGCAAGAATTCCAAGATCTGTGGGATGGAAGGTTCCCCAGGGTTGATGGATATCATTGAGCACCAAGAGGAAAAGATTTTCTTTATCCGTACATAGGACCTGTTGGTTGCATCACTCTTAGAGTGAGCAAGCGTATCCAACACCCTATTTAAAAAACTTTTAGTTTTCAATAAGTGGCGGTCAACCTCCATGCTGTAAGATTAAGAGCTCTCAGGGTCTGACACAGAACCGGCCCCTGAGATATCAGGTTCTGTTAGAGGGGAAGCTTCCAGAACTGGCCCTGGCTCATTGCCATGAGGAGAATGAACCACGATCTCTTCAGCTAGAACAGTAGGATGGCTATGACAGGCACTTGATCCTGCCTGATCTTCATCAACACCCCTGGAATCATGGGAGTTGGTGGATAAATATAAGCTAGTCTGAAACTTCATGGAATTGTCATGGCGTCTACTGCCATTGGGTTGTCCTCCAGATATAGGGAAAAGAAATTCACAGTCTTGGCATTCTCCCTGGTCACCATGAGGTCGATTTTTGGGTTACCCCAGCTTAGTAAAATCAGTCTGAACATCTCTGGATTCTGTGACCATTCTCCGGGAAAAAATGGATTCCAAATGAGTCTGTCGGCGAGGACATTCTGCTTCCCTCGGATATGAGTAGCCGATAACCTGGTTACTGTTGACTCTGCCTACTATAAAATTTTTGAACCACCTCTGCATGAGAGGGGGACCTGCTTGTTTATGTAGCACACACAGGCCATGTTGTCGGTGCGGACCATCACCGCTTGATCTCTCAGGGAATCTGTGACGTTCTAAAGAGCAAGGTAAATGGCTCTTGGCATTTAAGTTGGAAAGACTTCTGTCCCATGCCCTTAGGACTTCCGTCTGAAGGGTTCTCATGTTTGCTAAGGCCCAAGGAACAACCTCGGCAGTAGAAGTTAATACCCCTAAGAACCTCATAAGAGTTCTTATCGGGACCTTGTGACACCGTGAGCGAAAATGTGCTCCGTTGAGAATACGGACCTTCTTTCTGGGAAAGAGATACAATTTCATCTCTGGAGAGTTGATTACAAACCCCAGGAAGGATTTGGAGGTGTCTGGGAACAGATCTGTCTTCTCCTTATTTATTATCCAGCCGAGGTCCATAAGAAGGTCCAGAGTAATCTGTAGGTGCTCCAGAAGGAGACAGCGAGATGCTGCAAGAATCAGCCAATCATCCAGATATGGAACTATTCATATCCTCTGAATACAGAGTCTGGACATCATCGCAGATACCAACCTGGTGAAGACATAGGGTGCAGTGGTTATCCCAAATGGAAGAACCTTGAACTGGAAGTGTCGAAGGTTCCCATTGAGGGTGACTGTGATTCTTAAGTATCTTCTGTGTAAGGGAAGTATCGGTATATGAAAATATTCATCTTTCAGATCTATGTTCACCATAAGATCGCCTCTCTCCAGAATGACTCTGATGGACTTTATAGTTTCCATCCTGAACCTTTCCTTTTGAATGAACCGATTCAGTCACCTTAGATCGATTATCAGACGCCACTTGCCTGATTGTTTCGGAACCAGAAAGACAGGTGAGTATAGGCCTCTTCCAACATGGGACGTTGGAACAGGTTCCAAGGCTGAAGAGTAAAATCCTGTATCTCCTTCACTAGAATTTTTTGCCTGAAGGGAGGAAGATGTTATGTTTCGGTAACTGAGGAGTGCAGGAAAAAAGGCAATACACCAGAGAAGTTGGAAACTATGAGATTGCAGTACCCTGACTAACCACCGCAACTAGAGGCAGCCGTGGAGCGTTCCTACGATGGTCCTAGACGCCTCGTCACAGCCTGAGAAACTAACTATACCTACAGATAGAAATAGGAAAGCTATCTGCCCCGGAGCAGAACCCCAAAGTCAATAGGAAGCCCCCAAACATGTAATGGCGGTTAGACAAGAGGAAATACAAACACAGTAAGAAAATAGTATGAGCAAACGCTGGGGCCCAAACTAACTAAATAGAAAAGGATAGGAAGGGTACTTACTGCAATCTCTAAAAACCCTGAAAACAAACCAACAATACTAATTTCAAAATCACCTGAGGTCAAACGACCTCTGCCACCTAAATTAGCTCTCTGGTGCAAAAAAGGAAAACAGCAGCCACTGAAAAAAACTGGAAAAAGCAAAAGTAATTACATCAGTGGCTGTACAAAACTGAGAGGGCAAAAGCCCCCAGAAGGGACCAGAAGGTCCCCACAGAAAAGCAGGACAAAATACAAAACTGTAGCAAAAACACAAAATAAGAAAAAGTCTTATCTGGAAGCAGGAGATGCAGACTTGACACAGCAGGCTACAAGGGAAACTGGAAAGAAGGATTCAGACCAGAACAATTGATCACCGGCAAGCCTGATGGGGAAATGACTCCCTTATGTAAGACCAATCCGTGGCACCTGATACCCAGTCTTCACAATCCTCAATAGTACCGCTTGTAACCACCAGAGGGAGCCTCTGCTCAGAACTCATCCCAAACCAATTCACAACAGGAAGAGTTCTGGAAACCGAATATCTTTTTTGGGGATAAGAAATGAAAGGAATTATATAATCATTCTCTATAATTCTGATCACCCAGATGTCTTCTATTAAATCTTCCCAGTTTTGCAAGAAAGGTGTCAGCCTTCCTCCCACCGGTAACTTTTTGGCATCAGAAGTCTTTTCTGATTACTCTGGGGTTCCTAAAAGCTCCCCGCCACGATCGGCTAGGTCCTCCATAACTGAATCCAACTTCTGGCTGAACAACCTTCCAGGAGAATATTCTAGATTACAGATATGGTATTTGGAAGGTTTGTCATCTGACCATGGCTTAAGCCACAATGCTCTCCTCCCCACAGTGGACAGGGCCATGGTCCTAGCTGCCGACTTTATCATCTGTTCCGAAGCATCACACTGAAAATCCACAGCTAGGTTCATGTCCTTAAACCCTTTAAGTAGATCCTGTCTGGAGACCCCGGACTCAATATCCTCTTCCAGTCTGGCTAGCCACAGTCTAAGGGCCCTAGATGTTTCATGGGCTGAGATCCCAACAGAGGACTGTGCAACTGCTGAGGAATAAGATCTCTTCAAGGATACCTCAATCCTTCGGTCCATAGGATCTTTAAGACTTGCAGCATCTTTGGAAGGAACAATAGTCTTTCTGGACAATCTAGCGATTGCTGAATCTACCTTAGGGGGAGACGCCCAGTCCTTAGACTGAGACTCATACAGGGGGTAGAGCGTTTTAAACCGTTTAGATTGAAACGGTGCCTACTCTGGTCTTTGCCATTCACCCTTCATAAGTTCCATGACTTTATCATTCACAGTAAAGACCCTAGGCCTTTTAGAGGGTAGGGAGCTCTGATGGGTGAAGTTCTTTCAGCACAGCTCTAATAAGCCTTTCTGATTTTTATGCTAGAAATTAGGCTTTCTTAAACAATTTTTCCTCAGAATCCAAAGATGAAGATCTAATCTCATCAATGACCTTCAGACCGGGAGTCACTTTGTTGCATAGAGGGGGAACGTCTGAAACGTTTCAGAGCCCCCACAAAACCAGAGCAGTAATAAGTACCAGTCCAAATAGAGAAGTTACCACTACTTTACCGAGATCGCGGATCTAAAACAGCAAGCGTGTACTGCCCAGAACCGTCACAGATAGTAATGATCGAGCGTGCTTGGAGAAGGTGTTATCTGAGTATGCTCGAGTGCTGAAAGAGTATCTTAGGCGTGCTTGAATACTATGTTTGAGTCGCCACCGCTGCATGTCTTATTTCCTATTAGGTCTTTTACCCATATGATTAAGTCTATAATCGTGAGTTCTTCCATACTAGGAACGCAGATATTGCACATGGTCCCAGATCAACCATCCGGGAGGGGTAGATCGCAGGAAGTACACCCAAGGTGATGTCTTTTGTTGGTCGCTTTCCCGTCGCCAGAGGCACAGCTGGCAGAATCCCGAGATGACATACTGGATAGCAAGCCATAAGACAAGCATGCAGGCTGAAAAACCACTTAAAAAGGACGAAAACAGGAACTTCTCCCACCCCCGGTGATGAAGTCTGCCAATCACAGCAGTAAACCACCAACAATATGGTGGTGCCCACAGAGGAGACAGGAAGACACTGTGGATCCCACCAAGAAAATAGTGGACGGAAAGTGCTGACATGAAGTAGCTACTTCACCCGGAAGAGCACTCTCAGCAATGACGCCGGCATGGTAGCAGCACACATGGAGCAGGCCCCGGAGCAGACTAAAAACCTGGATAAGCAGGCAAGTGGATAGGGAGGGAGGGAAACAAAGATGTCCTGCTAGCACGGGGACAAAGTAAAAAACTGATGGCTTCTGGGATGCTTCCCCCTTTATCCTGGGGGAGATGAGGGGGTGGGACTACTAAAAGTTATTAAATATTCCACTTTGTCCCATGATCGCGCAGAGGCATGGTAACCCCATTTTGTGCTGCTGTGGACATAGGGGAATAGATGTTAGATAGTGTAGTTAGGGAATTTTTAAATACAAGTATATTATAAAATATCTTAGATTACGGCACTAAATAGATAGGGATTTAGAATGAAATTTTAGTTTGGCTTCGAACCACTCTAAAGTTACCAAAAGGACAGGATGACAAAAGGGATACAAGGTGGATGCTCACTTTATGATTTTGAAGAATTCCACACTGTTCATGTGAATTTATGGTCTGTAAATCCAGAAGACTATTCAGAATTGCACAAAACAAAAAATCATTTTACAGAAAAAAAATCCAGATATTCTTTCTTCTACTATGCTACCATGGAGGAAAAGGGTTTGGTTGGAGCTTACCACGCTTGTAAGATTAGAGTCCATGAGAAGCAAATTCGGTGGGTGCTATGTCTGAAGCTGGTGCAGCACAGAAACAATAGAAGGAAAAAAGAGGGAAAGCGGCACTTCCAACGGCTCAATAAAACAAGGATTTTATTTAGCAAGCCATAAAAAAGACAAACAGGTCTAACAAACTGACTCCTTTCTGGCATCCAGGACGCCCTTAATCATCACAACCTTAATCATGATTAAGGGTGTCCAGGATGTCAGAAATGCGTCAATTTTTTAATCCTGTCGTCTTTTTTATGGCTTGCTAAATAAAATCCTTGTCTTATTTAGTCACTGGAAGTGCCGCTCTCCCTACTTATTATTTCAATTCTACCATGGACTTGTGTTAATGTTGAGTTGATTTTTATTTATTTTTTGGCAGATGTAAACGAATACACATACAGTATTTTTCGGACTATAAGACACACTTTTTTCCCCAAAAAATTTTGGGGAAAATGGGGGTGCGTCTTATAGTCGGAATATACCGTATTTACAATTAGCAAGGTGGCAGCAGGAGTTGGGCAATTGTTCCAGTGGTCTGACGCTGCAGGTGTCACGCTGTCAGATGGATATGTACACAATGTCAGCAAACTATTCTTACAGGGAAAACACTCTATTCAACAAATAATTCAGCAACATCAATATGCAAATAAAGAATAGATTTACCTGACACGATGTCTGTAGACTTGTGGGAGAATCTTGAGGACTAGTTTCGCTTTCACAGGAAAGAGGAGGACCGGGGTCTAACCTGACCCTATACTGGGGTCCTAACTAATTCCTCACCTTGGAGGTACTGATAATGGCTCAGAGGTCCAAGTCTCCAACGTAACCCTGTCTCCTATCAAACCCTGAATCCTGTAATCCAGTCCTAGAAGGAACCTGATTACCAGACCTGGGACATGGGCAGATCTATGTTTAATACACAGTTAAAACATACAAGACAGACAGAGGAGAAAGTAAATACAGACTCGCATACACACTTACACACAGAAGGAACATAAATGGTCTGGGATATAAACTCTAAGTAATGTGAGCTTAGACAACTAAGTAGCTCTTAACTTAAGTCTTAACAGAACCGTTCCTATCTGAGTACTGCATGAAAAGCTTTCACCGGCAGCTCTCAAAGCAGACAGATAGGTATAAAAAGGAAACCAATTAACAACTAATCAATTGCAGCCGGGAGAAGCTGAACACAGTCCCAGAACCGAGCCAGAAATAATTAACTCCCTCACTGCCAAACACACAGAAACAGCAGCTCAGCTGCGAGAAGTCACAATGTGCAAACGCGACGATCTTCGTGGCGATGCACTCATGACAGCAGGGCAATGATCTCACTCCCATCCTGGTGTGGCAGATTCGGCAGTGCTCGGTGGTGCATTGGCTCAAGTGACATTTTGTGAAAGCCCGAAGCCCTCGCACTTCCATTGCCTCGATGCTGTGGCCTCCGGAAAAATGGCCCCCAGAGGCGGCACATGTGCAGATTGAGATCTTTTTCCTGGAGGACGCAGCATCAAGGCAATGGAAGTGCCGGGGCTTAGGGCTTTCACAAAATGTCACCATAGCCCCCTCACCACTGAGCACCGCTGAACCTGCAGCACCAGCCTAGGGAAGGGATTTCCCGGAGACCACTGCAATGAATGTGCGGTAGCTCCGGGCTTTCACAAAATGTCGGCGGAGCCCCCACACCACTGAGCACCACCGAACCAGTCTGGGTCATATCATCGCCGGACCACCAAACACCCCCTGTGACTCCGCTCCACCAGCGCTGCTGATGCCCCCAGGGTAAGCTGAATTTAGGACTGTAAGATGGACCCCCATTTGACGCATTAATTTTTTTTCTCCATTTTCCTTCTGAAAATTCGGGGTGCGTCTTATGGTCAGGTGCGTCATAGTCCGAAAAATACGGTATGTTCATACACATGCACACTAAGATCTGATGCACACATATATGAATTTACACACATTGAACATATGATACAAAATCAATAACCTTTTAATGTACCAGATATGCTGCAATGATGGATGCCTAGACTGTGAAACCACAACACTATACCCAAAGATGGATTATGCTCATAAGGTAACAGTATTGATGGGATGGTGCATCATCTGACTCTGCTGTCATAGATGTATAATAGACTTGTATATGTGGTAAAAGGCTCAGGTCTCTTAATAACTTGTTAAAATGATGGGTTTGAGCTTATAATCTTCCCATCCTCTAAGTTTATGTGATTATGAAATGCTGATTCAATGAGGTAAGCTGTATTTTATTATATTTACATAAATTCTCAAATGTATAGCTTGTTATTTAAAGACAATACAAAAATGAACCAAAGTGAGATTTCGCAATCAAATCTTAGTAAAAGAATAATCATCTTAAGTTTTATTTATATATTTGAGCTTCTAAAACTTTTTTGACATTTGTGACTGTTAGTAAAAAGCGGTTTAGCTACTGTCAGGCTCTGACTTTAATATATAGACTTACCGTATATACTTGTGTATAAGCCAAGATTTTCAGTACCTTTTTTCGTGCTGAAAATGCCCCCTCGGCT
>VIAB01041826.1:8861-21424 GCA_009801035.1 Oophaga pumilio
CGCCACCCGCACTCTTACAAGTATAAACTTCTTGTATAATAAAGTTCCACCTACCTGACCCGTTACAGAAACCCCCCACAAGAGACCCTATTTTGGAAACTAGACCCCCAAAGAACTTATATAGGTGTGTGGTGAGCACTTTGAACCCACAAGTGCTTCACACAAATTTATAACGTAGAGCTGTGAAAATAAAAACTCATATTTTTTCCACAAACTTGAACTTTTAGTCCCCAAACTTTTATTTTCCCAAGGGTAACAGGAGAAATTGGACCCCAAAAGTTGTTTTCCAATTTGTCTTGAGTACACTGATACCCCATATGTGGGTGGAACCACTATTTGGGCGCACGGCAGAGCTTGGAAGGGAAGCCGATTGACTTTGTCAAACTAAAATTGGCTGGAATTGAGATCGGACGACATGTCGCGTTTGGAGAGCCCCTGATGTGCCTAAACAGTGGAAACCCCCCACAAGTGACCCCATTTTGGAACCTAGACCCCCCTAAGGAACTTATCTAGATGTGTGGTGTGGTGAGAACTTTGAACTCCAAAGTGTTTCACTAAAGTTTATAATGCCCTGGTGTGAAAAAAAAAATTCCACAAAAATGATTTTTTAGCAACAAGTTTTTAATTTTTCCAAGGGTAGCAGGAGAAAATGGACCCCAAAAGTTGCTGTCCTGAGTACGCTGGTACCCAATATGTGGGAGGAAACTACTATTTGGGCACATGTTGGGGCTCGGAAAGGAAGTTGTGATGTTTTGGAATGCTGACTTTGATGGAATGGTCTGCGGGCGTTATGTTAATTTTGCAGAGCCCCTGATGTGCCTAAACAGTAGAAACTCCCACAAGTGACCACATTTTGGAAACTAGACCCCCTAAGGAACTTATCTAGAGGTGTGGTGATAACTTGAACCCCCAAATGTTTCATTAAAGTTTATTTTTTCCCACAAAAATGATCTTTTAGTCCCCAATTTTTTATTTTCCCAAGGGTAACAGGAGAAATTGGACCCCAAAAGTTGTCCAATTTCTCCTGAGCACGCTGATACCCCATATGTGATAAAAAATACTGTTTGGGCTCGGAAGGGAAGTAGTGACGTTTTGGAATGCAGACTTTGATGGAATGGTCTGTGGGCATCATGTTGCGTTTGCAGAGGCCCTGACGTGCCTAAACAGTAAAAAAAAAACACAAGTTCCCCCTTTTTGTAAACTAGACCCCCAAGGAACTTATCTAAATGTTCCTAAACAGTGACAATGCCCAACAAGTGCCCCTTTTTGTAAACTAGACCCCCAAGGAACTTATCTAGATGTGCCTAAACAGTGGCAATGCTCAAGTGCCCCCTTTTTGGAAACTAGACCCCCAAGGAACTTATCTAGATGTGTCCCTTTTTTGGATCCAATCTACTGTTTCCTGTTATGTAAATTTAAGTAAATTAGTAGTGCATGGAGGTGTGGTACAGTTTCAAGCATTCTTTCATACACAGGCTAGGTTTTTCGGAGCAGGTGTCGCATTGATAAATGGTGTCCTTGCGTATTCCCCTTTTGTAACACACTCGGCACCTTTTTTGCGGTTTACCTTTTTCCAGTTGGCAGGACCACCCCCTGGGAAATGCTGACCTGGTACAATACGAGCACCTTCAGTTCCAGAAGTACTGGGGTCCGCTCCTTCCTGAGTACCAAATATCAGGGCCTTAACCACTACCTCCCGGAACTGAAGGTATGACGTATCGGTGTGGCCTACTCATCGTGACAGCAGGAAAGCATTGATCATTACCATTTGTACAATGTGCACAACCAGCTTTTTATACCACACCTTGGCCTTTCTCAAAGTACTGTATGGTTGGAGTAATTGATCAGAGAGGTCAATGCAACCCATGTTTTTTTGTACCCCAGTACACAGTCCGGTTTGAAGACCTGTGTAGAGGTACCTCGTACAGTGTTGAGGGCGCTGCCATCTGCCCAAGCAGCGATTTCAGGAGGCCTCTCTGATTTTTGCGGATAGTACCACAGGCTGCGGTACCTCGCGCAGAGAGGGATTTGAAGAGTGGGATGCTGGTATAAAAGTTTTCGGTGTAGAGGTGATAACCTTTATCCACCAGTGGGTGCACCAAATCCCACACAATTTTTCCACTCACTCCCAGGACAGGGGAAGAGGGGGACATTCAGAGGGTTTCATCCTGATGTCCTTCCCTTCGTAAACTGTAAATCTGTGAGTGTACCCTGAGGTACTCTCACACAGCTTATACCTCAGCAGGTACTGACGGAATTTGAGTCTTCCCTTAAAATGAACTAAGTTCTCATCCACGCAGATGTCCCTTTGGGACATGTACACTTCAGTAAACTTTTTGTTAAAGTGTTTGATGACCAGCCGAACTTTGAACAGACGGTCATCTCGTGGGGGACACTGTGTATTATTGGTATAATTGTCATGGGTGTATCGCCGCGAAGATCGTCGTGATTGCACACTCTGACTTCTCGCAGTTGAATTGCTGTTACTTTGTGTTTGGTAGTGAGGGAGTTAATTTTACCTAGCTCTTTGCTAAGACTAGGTCCAGCCTCGCCCGGCTGCTTTTGATTATGTTAATTAGTTTCCTTTATATACCTGCCAGTCTGCTTGTTAGATGCCGGTGAAAGCATTCATGTTGTCCAGCAGTCTGGATCGGTTCTGAGAAGACTTAAGCTAAGAGCTCCTTTGTTGGTTTCCCTCTTCCTGCTTATAGTTTATCTCCGAGACCTTATGTGTTCCTTCTATGTTTGAGTGTTGTATGACAGTATTTACTTTATTCGTTGTCTTTCTTATTTGTCTTTACTGTTCATTAACCGTTACCTGTTCATTCCCTGTGGTGGTAATCAGGGTCCTTCTAAGGACTAGATTACAGTGGTCAGGGATTTATAGGAGACAGGGTTTACGCTGGCGGCCTGGACCTCTGTACCTTTAACAGTACCTCCAGGTAGAGGGACTAGTCAGGACCCCAGTTTAGGGTCAGCATAGACCCCGGTCCACCTCTAGCCGGAGACAGCGTAAAACGGATTTCGTATTGGCCCTTTGGATATTCTGTCAGGTAATTCTATGTTATCAAATAACTATGGATATGTTATATAGAATGTTGTCTCACTTGATATAGATTACTGACATTATATATATATATCTGCTATACAGCGTGACAATAATGCAGAAATTTGTGGATGGCCTCAAAACACATCTGGACCATGACCCTTCAGAACACTGGAGTGTGGTATAAAATATCAACACTCCAATATTTCCGAATTTCTGTCTTTTTCAGGATCCCCATTGAAGGACCAGGCCCCAAACTGCATCATTTCAACTGCATCTACAGGAGACCAGTTAGA
The DNA here is from genome assembly GCA_009801035.1 of Oophaga pumilio. Classification (NCBI taxonomy): domain Eukaryota; kingdom Metazoa; phylum Chordata; class Amphibia; order Anura; family Dendrobatidae; genus Oophaga; species Oophaga pumilio. Next base: position 12,204 of record VIAB01041826.1, read on the forward strand.
AAATGATGAACCAGGATTTTGTACCAAAAATTGACGAGCATATATTAATTTGGCCCACCATGAGGTCAACAAAACCCTCAGAGAAAAAGACTTTGAAATGTCAATTTATGTGAGGCCAGTGGTGTCAAACTTGATTCCTGATTCTGCCAAAAAATCAGGAATCAGTGGCTCGTAATTTTCGGGGGGTGAGGTCCATACGGGGTCCGTAATGGGGTGCGCTGGTTCATCTTCTGGAATGGTCGGTGCTGCCTCATCTTCTGTCCTGGGACATCTGTGTGGCAGTTCTGTAGTAGGATCAGAGGAGGAAGGTGAGGAGGAAGAAGAGAATGAGGAAGAAGTATCTGAGAAATAAAGAATTGTGGGATCCTCTCCCTCGCTATCAGTGTCGGAGGCAAGGAAATCATATGCCTCCTCCACTGAATAGTGCTGTTGGGACGAATGTGACGGGCGGGACTTTTTTTTATGAATATGGTGCTTGTGTCTGAAAAGAAAAAGCTTAAAAGAAAAAAAAAAGGAAGAAAAAAATGCCTGTGAAAAGAAAGCAAGTACGAGCTCTGATGAGTGAACTGTTTCACTTATCAAGGTTCGGCGGTTGCTTGATGTGCGAAGCTGCTGGGGGTGGCGCAAGGGGGGTGAGAAAGAAAAATGGAAAACAGCAGGCACGAGCTATGATAAGTGAACTGCGTCACTTATCAAAGTTCGGCGGCTGCTGGATGTGCGCACGGAGGTGGGGCAAAAGGGAGGTGAGAAAGAAAAGTGAGCAGGAGTGTTGATCGGTGAACTGCGTCAACAATCAATGCTTGGCAGCTGCTAAATGTACGCACACAGAGACAGTGCAAATTGGGTGTGGATGGGGTTAAAAAAAGGGGGAAAGGGAAGAAGGGATGGGGGGATTAGGGTGGATAAAGAGATCGAGCAGGGATCCGGGATCAAAACACTTACTGTTGTAGTCTCTCTTCTTTCTTCTTTCTTCTTTTTTTCAGCAGGGATTGTGGGGTTACAGGCTTCTGTGGTACCACAAGGCCTGCACAGCAGGAGATCCAGCAGTGTGACCGCTCTGCAGGAATCCTCAGCTAGTGTGAGGACCTGCAGAGCAGTCACAGAGTGGTCATACCATTGCTGTGACCTGCCATTGGTGTGATCGATGATGACAAATGACCGGAGGTAAACTTTATACATCCGATCAAAGCTGCGGGCTCACGCTGTCATTTTACAGCTTGGGAACAGCGACTGTCTGACCGGCGGTGATGATTTTACCGTTGATCAGAAGCAGTGTTTACCTTGCTGTCATGCACACGACAACAATATGAAGTTGAATGGAGGGCTCCGCTATTTAAATGTCAGCAAGAGGGCTCACCATGGGTTTGCAAAAGATGTAGTATTGAACAGGAAAGAAGATCATGCCCATATATAGGAGAACACCTCAATTGCATAGGAAAAATATATAACTTTATTAAACCAATATCAAAAAAGTGTATTTGGACAAAGCACACAGTGAATTAAAAACAATTAAAATTGCATACAGTACATGCAAAGAAACTTAGACAAATGCCAAGCCTTAATATGGAGGCTATGGCAACCCATACAATCTCCCCCAAAAAACACAGCAAATGGATACCAATAGCTCTAGTGCAATTAATACTCCTGAAATAGATATAATCCTAGTTCAATAATAAACATGCCTTACATATACAAGAAAGTGATAAGTGCACAGTACACATGGCGGCTCTCTCCGCAGCCACTTAGATCTTCAATACATATTGTGAGTAGAGCGGCCAATTGCTATCTCTATGTGGATTCTCTGTATTAATATATAACTATCCATAATATTTATTACAGTAAGGCTTTGAGCAGGAACATGATTTGAACCTGTTTTTGGGTCCATAATCTATCTATATTAGCACACATATTTCTTCCAATGTGCCATCATTGAAATATCACTGAATTATTTGACTCATCATTCAAGGGGATATAACATTTATGAACATACTTTTTTCTGTAAGTACTCATTACTATATCAATACATATTTATAGTGAAATCCTATGAGTCATTCAATTATCAGCCTCCCCTCTGTTTTTTGTCTCACTTAGATTATTTTGGCACAAGTCAAATCTATATAAAATATTGTTCACCTCGATTTTTGGAATACTGGTGTACATCCCAATCCATAATCACCAGTAAGTATAGTTATATGAGGCATATTTTAAGATCCAGTAGAAACCGATAATTCACTGGCAGTCTCATTATTTCAGCATATACCTGGAGTGGACATCCTACTAAAAATCTTTTCTAGGAACTTTGCAGTCGACAGTGAGTTCATCATTTTGCTTTATTGTTTTATATAATCATATTAATTTATTAGGTGTCTTTGATTAGCGCGGTGTTTATTCATTTATAATTTTTATGATACTTATTTTGATGTTAGAGTAGTTACTTGCAAGAAATTGGGTACCCTTGTCATGGGTTGCAAGCTTACGGTATCTATCTTGGCCAAAATAGTAACCAATACCCCATTTAATGTATTTATCATGTATTGAATTTTTTGCATATTTTTTGCCGGATGTGGCTAGGCCTATTTTGGTTGGCTTAGTTTATTAGGATGTCTGTCCCCCTGTGTGTTGCATATTATCGTGCTGAGCAGCCCGCCTCTTAATACGAGGGCGTTAGTAATAGGTTGGCGTCCTATTCAAGCAGTATCAATGTGCATTTTTTCTACTAGGCAGTTAAACCTTCCATATTAGGTGTTGGGGTGGCTGTTTTTATCAGTAGTTTGCACCTGTGCTGCACTTTGCCTTTATTAGTAGAGGCCTGCTGCATCCTGCTAAATGTGCATTTGTCATCAGACAGTGTTGATGTTACATATCACCCCTTCCTTTACTCTGCCCAAGGCACAGGCATGCAATCACTCTCCCACAGAAGCAATGGTCCCAGCTTCCCTCCTCCCCTCCCTACACAATGACCTCTGCAAAGATCACTGAGCATGTCCAAAAACTTTCACGGAAGTTAATGTGATGTCACAGCTCCCTCCCTCCCTGCACAATGACCTCTGCACAGATCACAGAACATGCCCAAAAATTGTCACAAAAACTATCACAGAAGTTAATATGTGATGTGACAGCTACCTCCCTCCCTGCACAATGAGCTCTGCACAGATCACTAATGTATGTGATAGTTTTTGGGCATGCTTAATGTGTAATGTTACAGCTTCCTCCTTCCCTGCAGAATAACCTCTGCACAGATCACAGAGCATAACCAAAAAACTCTTACCACAAAAGTTAATATGTGATATCACAGCTCCCTCCCTCCCTGCACAATGATCTCTGCACAGATCACAGAGCATGCCCAGAAAATTATAACACAGAAGTTAATTAGTGATGTCACAGCTCCCTCCTTCCCTGCACAATGATCTCTGCACAGATCACTGAGCATGCCCACAACACTTTCCCATAGAAGTCAATCAACATCTCCTTCAGTTTATGTATTAAATATGCCTCCAAAATCATGATTACAACATTAACCCCTTAACGATCGCCGATATACCTTTAAACAGCGGCAGTTAAGGGGCCTTATTTCTCAGTGCCGCTTTTTATCAGCCCTAAAAAATAAGTGTATAGCGCCCCCTAGCGTTGGAAAATCTGCAGGGTCTCAGCTACCTGGGGTACCTGAGAACCCAGAGAAAATGATTTGGGTCGGTTTTTACCATCCCCAGTCTCGTAATCACTGTTTTTCGGTGAATAATGGCGATCACAGAAAAAATGTCAGATTTTTCCATTCATTTCTCTCTTCTGAGATATGATCTAGCATAAAGGAGAGAGAAATGGGGTCCCCTTAGAACTCCCAGTACCTCTGCCATCCCCGGATCCTCCTGCTCTGTCCCCCGACCCTCCACGTCATCTTCCTGAAAGAAAATCGAGGGCGCATACGCAGTGCGCCCGCCGAGATCTGCTGGCCAGCACCAGCAACAATAGGAGATTTTTCCTATTGGTTCATTTTGATCACTGTGTTAGACCCTATCACAGTGACCAAAATAAAAAAAAATGGTAAATCTAATCCCCCTTTGTCACCCCCTTAGGTAAAAATAATAAAAATAAAAAACATTTTTTCCATTCTTTGCCGTTAGGGTTAGGGTTGGGGCTAGAGTTAGGGTTGGGGGTTAGGGTTGGAGTTAGAGCTAGGGTTAGGTTAAGGGCTAAGGTTAGGGTTAAAGTTAGGGTTGGGGCTAAGGTTAGGGTTGAGGCTAGGGCTAGGGTTGTGTTGGGGTTAGGGTTGTGTTGGGGTTACGGTAGGGGTTATGTTGTGTTGGGGTTACAGTTGTGTTAGGGTTATGGTTGTGGGGTTATGGTTGTGTTTTTGGGGTTACGGTTGTGGTGTTGGGGTCAGGGTTGTGGTTAGGATTAGGGTTATGTTGAGGTTATGGTTGTGGTTAGGGTTTAGGTATGGATTAAGGTTAGGGGTGTGTTGAGGTTAGGGTTGGGGTTACAGCTGGGTTAGGGTTAGTCTTAGAATTGGGGTGTTTCCACTGTTTAGCCACATCAGGGGATCTCCAAATGCAGCATGGTGCCTGTCATAGATTCCAGCCAATTTTACATTCAAAAAGTCAAACGGTGATCCCTCCCTTCTGAGCCCTGCCATGCGCACAAACAGTGGTTTTCTCCCACATATGGGGTATCAGTGAACTCAGGAGAAACTGCACTACAAAGTTTGTGGTCCATTTTCTCCTAATACCCTTGTGCAAATTAAAAAGTTTGGGTATAAAGTAATTTTTTTGTGAAAAAAGTTAAATGTAAATTTTTTTCTTCCACTTTGCTTCAGTTCTCATGAAGTACCTGAAGGATTAATAAACTTCTTGAATGTGGTTTTGCACAAATTTCGGGGTGCAGTTTTTAGAGTGGTGTCACTTTTGGGTATTTTCTGTCATATTGACCCCCCCAAAGTCACTTCAAATGTGAGGTGGTCCCTAAAAAAACAGTTTTGTAAATTTTGTTGGAAAAATATAGGAAAGATGTGTATCTTCGTACCGTGTTAGCCAGTAGATAGAAAATAAAAATTTGATGTCCTAACAAAAAAAAATTATGTTTCCAAAATTGTGCTGATGCAAAGTAGACATGTGGGAAATGTTATTAACTTTTATGTTTGACAAGACTCTTTGATTTAAGGGCACAACAATTAAGTTTGAAAATTGCAAAATTTTCAAAATATTTGCCAAATTTACTTTTTTTCATAAATAAACACAAGTCATGTTGAAGAAATTTTACCACTAACCTGAAGTACTATATGTCACGAAAAAACATTCTTAGAATCAGTGGAATCCGTTGAAGCGTTATAACCTCATAAAGTGACAGTGGTCAGAATTGTAAAAATTAGCTTGGTCATTACGGTCAAAATTGGCTCTGTCACTAAATTAGATTTTAAAATTATTATTTATCAGTATTTGGTTTTAAATAATAATAGTATATATGTTATAACTTATGATGAGCGAGTATGCTCGTTGCTCGGGTTTTCCTGAGCACGCTCTGGTGTTCTCCGAGTATTTAGACATGCTCGGAGATTTAGTGTGTGTTGCCGCAGCTGCATGATTTGCAGCTGCTAGACAGCCTGCATACATGCAGGGATTGCCTGTTTGTTAGGAAATCCCCACATGTATTCAGGCTGCCTAGCAGCCACAAATCATGCAGCTGCGGCAACACATACTAAATCTCCGAGCATGCCCAAATACTTGGAGAACACCCGAGCATGCTCAGGAAAACCCAAGCAACGAGCATACTCGCTCATCACTAGTTATAACTAGTTATAACCCTTTAAAGAGTATCGATATTTTCAAGGAACATTTCAGTAGAAGCTGTCTGTGCATGTACATAAGTAATAACTTTATATCTAGCATTTGTATGACTTATATACTGCATTTTCACTAGTTTCACCCTCTACTAGCTCTATCTCTATTTTGCAATCAACAGCAACATGGAAGATAATATGGAGCAGAGCTGAGCTGTCTGGTTGTGAGTCAGCTCTGGGGTGAGGTAAATGACTAGTTAGAAAGCTCAGCATCATCTTTCTATGGCTGGGGTCACACTTCCGAGTGCAATGCGAGACTCTCTCCTCTCAATACCCGGCACTGTAAACAGCACTCAGGACCGGAGTGTGCAGCTGCATGTATTTCTACATGTAGCTGCACGTGACCCCGGCATGTATTTCCCTCTCCTGAAGTCTTTCTTGTCTAAGCAAAATGGAGCAGAGCTGTTTTTTTCAGAGCGGATGACAAGTTCATGAGGTCATAAGGAGAGGAAGACGGTCCTGTTCAGTGGGGAAGGGAGCTAATTTATCTGATAAGATCCATTATAAAATTTCTAATATTTGCCTGTACTATTGATTTATGCAATGTTTGCTGAAAATACAGTTCCATGTTAAGCATGAGCAACATGACCTGACGACACACCTTCCAGTATCTGCAGAAGATGTTATTGAGATAAGATACCTTGATGATGATATTATAGTTCATAAAGTATTAAAATAAATTTTATAGACATTTCAGATGGATGTCAATCCAATAAAAATACAAGCATATAATGAATATTAAAACTTAACATGTAGAACTGGTTTGGGCTCCACCAACTGTTCAAACTATTTTGTTTTGTTTTGGAAACCACAAGTGAAACATTGTAATATTAATTTATCAGCAGTAGAGATAAGCGGATCAGACAAAACTCAAATTAATCAGTTTTCACAGATTTTACTAGGAAATTCGATTCACAGAGAACTTATTCTTCGCAAATTTAATGTCTCTTATTATTCTCTGGCATCTGTAAGATGTAACAGCTAAATATAATATTTATACTCACCCTTTACTCTGCCCTTTCCACTACGTCTCCGTCATGTAGCATCTCTGGCCTGGTGTTCATTCTAGGCTGGGACTTCCACCCGTGAGTAGGCACCGGAGCATTCACTGTGATCTCCAGGACCTGCTTGAGGTTGGAAGCCATGCTAAGAGTGGAGTGGAAATGATGACATGGACGACCGGACCGGATGACAAGTGTCAGGATTCATTTTTGGATTTGTGGCAGCTCTGGTTCCGCTATAATTTAAAATGTAGTTTTTTTCCTTTCAGGCCAATAAGGGTTAATGTCAGTTTCCTTGTGGGCAGCTGCTTCGTTGCTAGTAAGCTGATGTGGGTGGTGACCACTTCCACCTTCCTTTAAAAAGTCACATGACCCATCAGTTGGCTGTCAGTGATAGAGTAATCTATGTTGACCAAGCCTGGAGTAAAGAGCTCTCTGGTTGCAGTGGTGCTTCTGCTGTGTTCCTGGAGTTTGTGTTCCTGGTGCCGTATCCTCAGCTGTGTGGTGCTTTTCAGTGGGGACAGTGTTAAGTTCTATTCCCCCTTTTACTGTCCTTCTTGTTGTTGTTCCTCTCGCGGTGTTGTTCATGATCTGCAGTGGTGAGGCTAGCATCCTTGCTGGCCAGTGCACTATCCAGGGAATAGTGAGGTGACAAACAGGGACTAGGCACATGACGGTGGTGGGGGAAAGACCCACTTAGGGCATTAGAGGAGTTTAGGGAGAGGTACATTTTTGAGCTCAGGAGGTGCTTAATCTCTTGTTCCCTACTGTGAGGGCCTTCCTCTCCCCATTCCATCCCATTGTCGGTGTTCGTTGTGTCATCCAGCCATGTCAGTTTGTGACAGCAGGCAGAAAGAAGTGGGGGGCAGCCAAAGAGATGAGTGATGAAGTGAGCTTTTCGTTTCAACTTCTTTTCCGGCCTTCTAGGGTTCAGTAAGATGGCAGCACCAGAGGTCAGATGGAGCAGAGGACTGGACGGTTGGCTGCGGCAGCAGCAAGGCTGAGTGGTGAAATGAGTATCCTAGTACTTTACAACTTAGTACTTACAACTCAAATGGCAAAAAATGTCAGATTCTGAAGAATCAATTTTTTTTTATAAATTTCAAGGTGAATTGCATTTGAACAAATTTGCTAGTGACAATGAATGTGACCAATGTGTTGGACTGTGGAAAAATTAAAATCGAATTCACAATTACAGCCAGATGCCATTTTCCTAAATTCGTAAGACTCAAATGGCAAAAAATGTCAGATTCTGAAGAATCAATTTTTTTTTATAAATTTCAAGGTGAATTGCATTTGAACAAATTTGCTAGTGACAATGAATGTGACCAATGTGTTGGACTGTGGAAAAATTAAAATCGAATTCACAATAAATTCTGATTACTCTATATAAAATTTGCAAACTGTGGAACTATCAAATATAAAAAATTGCGGTCAGACTGTCACCATATAGACAGATGAGCTTGTCACAGCCCACGGCCCACAAAGTACACATTTCACGTACACAGGGTGTAGACTGAACCCATATAGATCTTATGTCAGAATGAAATATGAGTCACCAAACGCCTCATGTCTCACTCAATCAGTTGAGGGGTCAATATTGGCAAAGAAAACAAAATCCCCAACTTTACACGAAGGACTTAGACACCTTACACTATCAACATAAGTGTATGACATTGAGTCAATATTTAAGGGCTAGGAACAAAGAAAATAATAAAACACAATCCAAATAGTAATGTGATAGGTTATTTAATAACAGCACACAAAGAAATGCTCCAGACGTGTATAAAAGAAACTCAGACGCCTCCAATGTACACACGCAGAATAAATACAAGACTTCTGAGGAAGGACTATTGTCCCACGTGTAATATGTTATTAGATGTATTGTACAGTAGAACTATCCAACTTCCCAAAGTCACTTTAAGCAAATGCTGCAATTACCAAGACAAATAATTGCTTGTTGTAGCATAAAATTACTGAGACGGGTGGACAAAACATGATAATGCTGCCAAATCTCATGTCCACCTGGTCACCAAAAGCAGTCCATATACCACTAGGCAGCCAGAGAACCTCAAGAGATGTTGAGATGTATAGTGAATCACTAGTGGAATGTTCTCCAAGGTAACATTCGAAACGTGTGGATGATTTTCCACATCCAATCTCTAAAAATAGATGTTTTCCAGGTACTAATTACCAGAGAGGATATTCTACAGGTACTAGTTACCAGAGATGGATGTTCTCCAGGTACTAGCTTCCAGAGATATATGTTCAACAGGCAGGCTCGGACTGGCGTATAGAGGAACAGAGGAATCCCCCGGTGGGCCCCTGTGCAGACATGGTCCCCCAACCCCACTGTATGGGCAGTACTTAGCATAATTCACATGATT
>VIAB01041836.1:0-21415 GCA_009801035.1 Oophaga pumilio
GGTAAATTCAAAAAAGTTCATTTTTTTTCTCATTAATGTACAGTACACTCTGCACCCGATCTTGACTGAAGAACAAACAGAAATGTAGAAATTTTTGCAAATTGAGCTAGTACAGCCAAGAGTAGTCTTGGGAATGATGCAACAAGTTTTTCACACCTGGATTTTGGGATCCTCTGCCATTCTTCCTTGCAGATCCTCCTTGAAAAAGAGCGTGAAGGCACCTGTTAACAGTTTGATACAGTTTGATACACAATAACTTTTCTTTGCAGACCAGCCATTTTTCCACATGTATGTTTAATTAAATACATCAATAACATAAATATTTCAATGATTTAGTAGAATCTGCAAAGACTTTTTTCTTGCAACACACGGTAGCTCATAGGATTTATAGAAGAAAGTCCTTATTGTACAATTAAGATCTCTTGCACAGCAATGTGCTGTCTGTATCTAATTAATACTGTAGGGGTTGTTAAAGAAGCACTCCCATGAAATTTTTCATACTTTTAGCCCCTTCACGACATGGAAATTTTCCATTTTATCGTTTTTGTTTACTTTTTATTTTTCCATCAATCTAGCCATATGAGGGTTTGTTTTTGTGGGTTGAGTTGTACTTTCAATGACATCATTTATTCTACACCATAATGTACTTTGAAACAGGAAACAAATTCTAAGTGCATTGAAACTGTAAAAAAGTGCAGTTCTGCAATAGTTTTTTTTGCTTTTTGTTTTACCATTTTTACTATATGGTAAAACTGACCTGGCAATATGATTCTCCAGGTCTGTATGAATATTCATATATCAAGCAAGTATAGTTTTTTTTTATTTAAGTGGTAAAGTAAATTCAGAAATTTGTGAAAGTTTTGCTTTTGTCACCAATTTCCAAGAGGCATTATGTTTTCATTTATCAGGATGCAGGCCTGGGTGAGGAATTATTTTTTGCACCCTGAGGTGCCATTTTTACTGTTATCATTTTATGGTAGATACAATGTTTTGATAGCCTCTTATTGGATTTTATTGCAATGTTATGGCAACCAAAAAATGTAATATGGACGTTTTGATTTTTTTTTCGCATTACGTCATTCAGTGATTTGATTAATTTACTTTTTATTTTGATAGATCAGACTTTTATGAATGCAGCAATGCCAAATATGTATATTTTTTATTTTTTAAAATTGTTTTATTTTTGATGGAGCTAACGAAGGATGATTTGAGCTTTCTTTTTCTGATATTTTGAAAACTTTTTTTTTTTACATTTTACTGAATTTAATGGTAGCTTTGCCAGGAAAGATGTGGGCTCGGCGTGCGAGCCTCCATCAATGTTAGAGACACGACATATGACAGATATGCAAGTCATATGTCATTAAGGGGTTAATATATTGCCGTCATCATATAGCACAGTGTACTTACAATTGCTTCCATAGCGAAAGACCTATCAATCACCTGGAGCGGTGCTCAGAGAAGCCAGAGGTGATGTTGGACTAGTTTTGCTCTGGCTATGGTCCGCAGCTGGATTTTCTTACCATATACCAACGTTTCAGAGAAAAGTATACCTGACTTCAATTATGCAGTTAGGCTCTGATTAATAAAAAATGTGAAGGTTCCAGCTTCGGTAGTTGCAAAATTCATTGAGTTAATAAAAATTCCATCATGAGGATAGACAATATCAATGCATTTCGAACGCGCAGACTGAGTTCTTTGTGAAAACTTTGACAAAGAACGCAGTCTGCATTCGAAACGCATTGCTATGTCTATCCTCATGATGGAATTTTTTTTAACTCAATAAATTTAGCAACTACCTGGAATCTTCTCTTTTTTGTCTAAAAGTGGTTCCTTGAAGTTCTGCGCTTCAGGACGCCGGGAGTCGGGGTGAGCTGGTTCAGTTTTCTTTTTGCATTGCAGCCTCTAATTTATGCCATCTGCAGTTTGGACACCAAGAATCATGAGACTCGTTCACTTTAAGTCATTATTGCTACTTTAATGCCTACTATATCATTTGATTACACAATGTAGTGAATAGTAATGGCAAAGAGGGTAATAATCCAGAATCATTTCAATAATTTCTGACTATTACAGGTACTAATTAACAAAAATACATCATTCATGCTTCATAATATGACTGGATCATAAAATCTGTCACTCAAAAGTATATTTAACACTATTAAAATTCACTGCATTTCAGAAACTAAAGGAACATGTTGTAAATGAAATTATAGTTTGAATAAGGTCATCAGAGACACGTTGATGAAGTGTCTGTATAATACCCTGTTAGACATAATATTTTCTTGATTAAAGCTTTTTTTCTTGATTATAGCTTGCAAGTGTGCTTATTTTAAGTAATAATAGATTACATTAGCTAAGATTAGTATACCTGTTTTATGAAACTCAGACATGTAATACTGTAAAGGCATTCTTGCACAAAAATATTAACTGTTTTGTGCTTTTCTTAATACAGTAACCCTTTTTTTAATTGAAGATGTAACAATATTGAATTATTTAACCCCTTCACCACCCAACCCTGTTTTCACCTTTATGACCAAGCCAAATTTTACAATTCTGACCTTATGTGTTAATAACTCTGGAACGCTTGAACGGATACCATTGGTTCTGAGAAGATTTTGTCATTACATATTGTAATTCATGATAGTGGGAAAATTTGTTCTATATGACTTGTGTCTATTTGTAAAAAAAATTGGAAATTTGGTGAAAATTTAGAAAACTTAGCAATTTTCAAACTTTTTTTATAACCTTAAACCAGAGAACTATGTCACACAAAATAGTTAATTTTGCACATGTCTACATTATCAGTACAATTTTTGAAACACAATTTTATTTGTTATGAAGTTAGAAGGTGTAAGATGGCTGTTGGACAGGTCCTTGAGGGTAGATAAGTATCATTGAAGTTGGTAGCTTCGGTGATGTAAGCCCAGTAAAGCATGCTCCAGCACATATAGTGCTGAGAGAGTTAATAGGGCATTTCATTGCCGGTTTTTATGAGCAGTCAAAAGAGATGGGTGAAAATAACTGCTCACATATCCCCACCTGGGGGAGTGGTTTGACAGATAAAATTGAGACGAAGTGTCTCATTCAGTCTCTGTGACTGGGGATGTGGAGGCCTCCAGTGTGTAGCCGGTTTATGCAGTTCTATTAAACCTGCCTGGACCTTTTTATGAAACCGTTTCCTGTGCTTACCTCAACCGCAGCTGAGTGAGTACAAAATCCTACAATTGGTGCTAGAAACACAGGTACAAATCCCGAGGAGCAGTGTGACTGCCACATAGATACCGCATGTCCTGGGTGAAAGCAGTTGTAAGACTGAAAGCTGACAGCATGCAGAAATTAATAAAACTGCTGGTGCAGGCTAATTTCTAGCAGCAGCTATGGCAGCATCAACAGCAGCAGCAGTGGCAACAGCTGCAGCAGATGCAGCAGCACAAGCAGTAGATGGAACTCGTAGCCGAGGTGATATGTGGCAGGGAGACTGCCCCACCCCCAAATCCAATTGATGACTCACACATCAAGAAGACAATAAGGCGAGCCTTGCAAATGATGACCCGGGAAGATGATGTTGAGGCATTCATGATGGTTTTTGAAAGGATGGCAGAATGGGAGAAGTTGCCTTCGAAGCAGTGGGTGCCATATTTAACATTGGAACTGCAGAAGGCCTATTATGACCTGGCCTTGCAGGGTGCAAAAGAATACGCTAAGTAAAAACTGATATTTTGCCACGCTTAGGAGTGACTATGACTGTCATGGTGCAATGGGTACACCACTGGAACTATTGCAATGACAAACTTTGCTGATCCAAAATGTTCAGCCTCCTATATCTGGTCCAAAAGTGATTGCAACATGAATCTTCCTCCCAAGCATAGTGGTGGAGAGGGCCATCATTGTAAGGTTCATATTTACTTCTTAATGAGGTCGTTGCAATCCTGGGTTGCCAAGGGAGATCCCCATAATGCTGATGGCCTGGTGAGCCAGGAGGAAAGATGCCAGGTGGTCAAGAGTTCAATGGGGAAGCAAGGGGTCGTTGCTTCTCGGTACTGGTGTTCCCAAAGGTAGGCTGACACCCAAAAGAGGGGAACTAGACTCACATCTGGGGGGTGTTCAAGAGCCCAGGAGGCATCTAACTTGCTGTAAAAGGCCCCATCTTGCATTAAATAAAGTAAGGATTTTTTTACTGCATCATGAAGTGCCACCTATTTTTTCCTCTTTTGCCTGGTGTCATGTGTGCATTGCCACGAAGATCGTCGCGGTTGCACATTTTGACTTCTCACAGCTGAGTAGCTGTTTCTTTGTGTTTGGCAGTTAGGGAGTTAATTCTGTCTGTGCTCGGTTCTGGCACTGGGTGCAGTTTCTCCCGGCTGCAATTGATTATTTGTTGATTGGTTTCCTTTAAATCCCTGGTTGTCTGCTTTGGGAGTTGCCAGTGAAATCTCTCATGCAGATCACAGATAGGAATGAATCTGTATAGACTCTAGTTGAGAGCTCCTTAGTTTATTAAGCTCACATTGTTTAGAGTTCTATATCCCAGACCATTTTATGTTCCTTCGGTGTTTGAGTGTGTATGCAAGTGAGTGTTATCCTGTCTGTCTTATATGTCTAATCTGTGTATTTAGCTGAGATCAGCCCATATCCCTTTTGTGGTAATCAGTATCCTTCTTAGGACTGATTACAGGGTTCAGGGTCTGATAGGAGACAGGGTTAGGCTGGAGACTTGGACCTCTGAACCATTATCAGTACCTCCAAGGTGAGGGATTAGTTAGGACCCCAGTTTAGGGTCAGGTTAGACCCCGGTCCTCCTCTTTCCTGTTACAGCTCATCAAGTCTTCAAGATTAACCCTGAGTTCAACAGATATCGTGTCAGCACATCAAGTCCTCAAGATTAACCCTAAGTTCTGCAGATATCGTGTCAGGTAAATCTATTCTATACTAACATGCTGATGTTGCTATACTATATGTTGTATAGAGTGTTGTTTCTGTAAGAATAGTTTACTGACATTGTATACATATCATTAGACAGCGTGACACCTGGACTTTGTACGACACTGATCGTTTTAGGCGTTGCACCTGGGAGTTTTCAAGCCATACACTGCTGGTCTGCCGTGTAAGCTTGAAAAGGTATGTTTCAAGTTGTTTGGTGCTGGTTTTTCTTATTTTCCACAATTGCTTGACTTTGTTCACACCTGTGCACAACAACTCATACCAAGCTATGGACATAGATATGGGCATTGAAACCACAGAGTAGTCGGCTTCCTCTCATGGAATATTAGCAGGGAAAGAAAATGCAGGTATATTTTTATGGTCTGTAACATCAAAGACGACTATAAAGTCTTAAGTTCAAAGATTTGGGAATATAAAATAATCAATCTGGCCGAAAAAGAAGTCAGATTATTTTGGTCTGTAAAATCCCTTAAATCATATGTTGATTGTGAAAGAGTACATAGAGGCTTACGTGTTTATAAAGAAATTTCCCATTTCCAAGAGGATAAAGCATTTGTGACGGAATGGGAAAATATAAAGCTGCCATGCTCCAAAGATCTGTTACAACTGATTGAGAGGCACAATGAGAAAAAATACGCAGCTGTTATTGATGTTATTGATTAATTGGAGAAATTGAAAACTGAGTTAAAAACTCGTTAAACAGCAAACCAGTGGCAACGTTTTCTAAAAAAACTTGATAAAAAACTTATTCCATTGCAAGCTGAAATTAAACAGCGCCAAAAGGATGAATTTGATGGTGATAAAAATGATTTTGAAACAGGAAGAATTTTCCAATAGAATAAATTTAAACAAAATGTTAAAAAATCAAAAGCCTCCAATTCTCGTAAACACAAAAAACCTCGCCAAGATTACTGGACTACTGAATCTGACTCTAGTGCTTCTAAGGAAGCAGGACAGCCCAAACAACGCAATTCAGTCCCTGATACTTTATCAAGGGCAATTTCCCCTTTGGGAAATGCAGGAGAAGAAGGGGCGGCAGGAAGCACAAATGTGCACACAGGCATAAAGAGGAAACAAGTTTCTTGGGAATAAATGACGCTACTAACGGGTTCCTGAAAGTAATCAATCTCACTGAACTTTCTCTTGACAAGGACACATTATCATTGTTATCTAAAGGCTTGAATTTTTGCATCCCTGACAGGTTTGACGATGTGGACTTGATTTATTTAAAGCTGTTCATAAGATTCATTTGCACAAATCTTTTTCTTCCACAGCGAGCTCTATTATTGTAACAAAACCAGGTGAAATTCCAGCCTCTATTGGCCCATTGGACTTGAGAGAGAATGAGTTCACCAGTCATGCTATTGTGGTTGATGCATCGCTCTTGCTAAGTCTGAGTGAGGGGTATGCAACTTTGGCAGTAGCAGATAGGAAAACCCAGGAAAAACCTTTTACAGGATGGGTTCCTTCTACCTATTTGCCACCAATAGCTTCTGGTAATGTAATAGACTTATTTCATGATCTGGTGATAAGGGATATAAATGCACTTTGTAACAACCCTGCTGGCATCAGTACATGGCCTCCCATCTCCGGCACACCAACATACTCACTGTTCCAGGTCTTGCTCTGATTTCTGTCTGCTGCCAGCTCCATGCTTTGTGCCTCTTGTCTCCTATCTGCTCTGTGCATGTTTCCTGGCTGTGTCCATAGGGGGGCGGCACCAGAACTCTCTGGTTCTTATGGAGTCAGAGTGCACATGTCTAATTTGTCCCTGACCAATTAGACCAGTCATTCTGAGCCGGGTATTCTTCTGTCCGTTCCAGTACGAAGACCCAGCATGGTGCTGCGTTTGGAACTATCAAGTCTCCAGAGGTATCTAGTTCCTTAACTGCAAGGTTAATATACAGTGTTGTCACCTTCTCCACCTGATCTGCTGGATATCGAATCATGGTGTGGTGACCTCGCTGAAGTAGAGGAAGCAGTGGTGCCCTCTCTGCACACCTCCTGTGACAATACCAGTGACCAGTTCCCAGGAACATTCCTGTCGCTTGTAAATTTTTCATTGGACCATGGGCAGGAGATGGTTCCTGTAAAGATGCCTTCGGATTCCATGTTGCAGGTGGATGAAGAGGTTGGAACAGAAGCCTATGTATCTCCATGTTCTACAATCCGGTGGGAGAGATCCAATTCTCTCTAGATTACGAGCATAGGTTGGAGCCTGTACGGGTACCCTCAGCTTCCATTTGGCCGGCTAGTAAAGATACCAAGATGGAGGTGCTTCCCTCTGATCCAGAGAAGGAGGTCCAATTTTCTTGGGATAACCGGCTGAAATTGGATCCAGTGAAGGTATCTTCAATTTCCAGGGGGCCGGTTGATGTTGAGGTCAAACAGAAGCTTCCAAGTTCCTGATTTCTGCCTATCAAGAGGAAGAGCTCCAGGCCCTTGTGTCTTCAGTATTGGAAGCTGACCTCACTGGGCACAAAGAGACTCTGCAATCCGGCTTTTCCGATGTCACACCTACCTCGTAATACCTGAGGGATGTCGTGATGGCTCTGACTGTGTGTACTTCTGTTCTTCTTTTACAGGTTATTCTGGCGGGCTTGAAGAAGAGGGGCCGTTAGGGGGGGTACTGTAACAGCCCTGCTTGCCTCACTGCATGGACTCCCATCTCCTGCACACCAACATACTCACTGCTCCAGGTCTTGCTGTGATTTCTGTCTGCTGCCAGCTCAATGCTTTGTGCCTCTTGTCTCCTATCTGCTCTGTGCATGTTTCCTGGCTGTGTCCATTCAGGGCGGCACCAGAACTCTCTGGTTCTTATGGAGTCAGAGTGCACATGTCTGACCAATCACCAAGAGCCCTCTAGTATTTAAGGCGGCTCCACCCTGTGGATCCTGCCTGTGCAATGAGTTGCTCTGTGTTCCTCCATCTTTGAAGGCTTTACTCCTAGCTTTGCCTTGTACCTGTTGTCTGACCTCCTAGAGGCAGAATATCCTGGTCTCTGTGCTATTGCTCCTGACCTTGTCTTGTACTTGTCCTTGCCACCCTCCAGGAGTCAGAATATCCTGGTCCCTGTGTCTTTGTCCCTGTACCTTGCCTCATGTCATTACCTTGTCTGAACTCTGTCCTACCTCTGTCTCTTAGGCATCTTGACTGTGATTTCCTTCCCTGCTATGTCTTGCCTTGAGTTCTCTCTGAAATGCTTTTTGCCTCTTGTCCTTACTCGTGCGGTTCTTCTCCGTTCCACTCTGCTTTGCTCCTGCCGCTGCAGAAATCTCTTGCTGCAGCTCCTCTCTGCATATCTTGCAGTTCCACTCTGCTTCACTCCTGCAGCTGCAGCACCTCTTACTGCAGCTCCTCAGCACATATCTTGCAGTTCCGCTCAGCTTCACTCCTGCAGCTGCAGAAACTCTTGCTGCAGCACCTCTCCGTATATCTTGCGGTTCCACTCTGCTTCACTCCTGCAGCTGCAGCACCTCTTGCTGCAGCTCCTCTCCGCATATCTTGACAAACATGTTCTCCTCATGTGCCATACACGTTATTGATGATCAACATCATATTAATGCATTTTTTGACTGCAACGCACATGTTCTTTACTGCATCATCTGTAGGGCGTGTAATCTTAAATACGTAGGATGCACGAGTCGTAAATGAAAGACAATTCCAGACCACATTCAGAATGTTAATAATAATAACAATGCAACATATTTTGGGGCAGTTAAACATTTCGTGGAAACACACAATGGTAATTTAAGCAGCTTTTCTTTTTTTTTGGTTTGGAAAAGGTTTCTGTTGTGAATGTTTTGGAAATTAATTCTGAGCAGAAGCTCCCTCTGGTGGTTACAAACAGTACTGAACCATTTAATGAGGATTGCCAATCAGGAGTCACAGACTGGCTTGATATAAGGGAGGTTCCCTCCCATCATTGTTGCCGGTGATCAATTGTTCTTGTCTCAACTGTGGTTCCTGGTTCACTTGGAAGCTTGCTGAGTCTTGCCTCTTCTTCTGCTTTCAGATAAGATATTTTCTGTTTTTGTTTTTGTGCTTACCATTTGCATATTTCTCTGCATTTCTGTGCGGTTAGCCAGGTTCCCCCCCGGGGTGCTTGGGCTCCTCTCAGTTCCGCTGGAGCCACTGTTATTTGTTCATTTGCCTTTTCCAGTTTTTTCAGTGGCTGCGTCTTAGTTTTGTTACACCAGAGAACTGATTTAGGTGGTAGAGGTCATGGGATCTCAGGTGTTTTTGCAATCAGTAGCTTTGGCATTTTTTAGGGTTTTTTTGGATTGCAGTGAGTATCCTTACTTTCTTTTCTGTCAAGGCAGATTGGGCCCCAGCGTTTGCTCATACTATTTTCTGTCTGTGTCTGTATTTCCTCTTGTCTAACTGCAATTACATGTTTGGGGGCTTCCTATGTTCTTTGGGGATCTGCTCCGGGGCAGATAGCTTTCCTCTTTCTATCTTTAGGTGTAGTTAATCTCTCAGGCTGTGAAGAGGCGTCTAGGACCAACGTAGGAACGCTCCACGGCTGCCTTTAGTTGTGGTGGTTAGTCAGGGTACTGCAATCCAATAGATTCCAGCCTCTCTGGTGTATTGCCGTTTTTGCCTGCTCTCCTCAGCTACCAAAACATAATAGGTTTCTTCTCCAGTTGAGGGGGGAATTGGAAAAAAAACACTTTTTCTTCGTGAAGTCTTTTGGATCATTCAATTGCATACCACACAGCCTAAGGGGTTACATTTTCGGAAGGACACTGTGTTCATTTATTAAACCACTGCCAATTTGTTCAATGCAATATATTTTATTTGCAATTTAGTTCTATTAGATCTTGATTACATTCTTTTATACCTCTGGCACTCTTTCTTCGATAGTTTCCCATTCACACATAACTGTCTGGACTATTTTTTAATCAAGGTAAATAAAGATTAGAACATTTTTATTTACACAACCTTTTGGATCATTTTTTTCTCCTTTCCTGTGATTTTTACTGGTGGTCAAGGGATTTGGATCCACACTGTACTATTTAGAAGCAACCATCTGTGCATCTGATAGCGAGGCTTATTTCCACTTTTTTTTTTTGTGTCCCTGAAGACTCTGATACTCAAATATTTCAACTAATTCATCCAACCCCAAAATGAAGCACAAAGTTGTTTTTATCATTAGAATCAATATGCAAGATAGGTAATTTGGTCTAATTACATTTTAGCTCTGAAAAATATCTGAATCCTATACTGTTGATCTATTAGGAATAAAAGCAGTTATCCACATACAGCTAAATTTGATCCTATTTTGTAACTGGAAGCTTTTAATAAGTAGATGTGGCCAAATGATCTATGCCAATGATTCTACTTACCGTATATACTCATGTACGGTATATGCCAAGATTTTCAGCACTTTTTTTGTGCTGAAAATTTCCCCGTTGGCTTATACATGAGTAATTGTCCAGAAAGCCAGCGGGGTAAGGGGGATCAGCGGCAGGATCCGGAAGCTGTGACATCATACTCACCCTCCTGGCACGGTCTATGCAAGTCCCTGCATCACTGTTGTCCTGGGGTCGGCAGGTTCTTCCTGTGCTCAGTGGTCAGGTGGTACCGCTCATTAAAGTAATGAACATGCACGCATCTCCACTCCCATAGGCGTGGAGCGCATATTCATTACCTTAATATGCGGTAACACGTGACTGCTAAGCACAGGAAGAAGCTGCTGGCGCCCGGACAACGGAGATCCAGGGATGGAGATCAAGCGACGGTGCCAGGAGGGTGAGTAGGACGTGAAGGGGGAGTCGAGCCATGCACGATGGGAACGGGGAGGGGAACCAAGCCATGCACGATGGGACCGGGGAGAGGAGCAAAGGCATGCACATGAGACCGGGGAGGGGAGCCAAGCCATGCATGATGGGACCAGAGAGGGGAGCAGAGCCATGCACGATGGGACCGGGGAGAGGAGCAAAGCCATGCACATGAGACCGGGGAGGGGAGCAGAGCCATGCATGATGGGATCGGGGAGGTGAGCAAAGCCATGCACATGGGACAGGGGAGGGGAGCAGAGCCATGCATGATGGGACCGGGGAGGGGAGCAGAGCTATGCATGATGGGACCGGAAAGGTGAGCAAAGCCATGCACAATGGGACCAGGGAGGGGAGCAGAGCCATGCACCATGGGACTGGAGAGGGTAGCAGAGCCAGGCACGATGGGATCGGGGAGGGGAGCAGAGCCATGCAGGAAGGGATGGGGGAGCGGAGCCATGCATGCAACAGGGGAGAATCACACATAGCAGGACAGGACGGGGGAGCCACGAATGGCAGGACAGGGATGAAGGGACAATGTATACCTAGCTTAAACTAGAGTCAATAAGCTTAACCTGTTTTCCATGGCAAAATTAGGTGCCTCAGCTTATACTCGGGTCGGCTTATACTCAAGTATATATGGTAAATTGCAAACCATAAAGAGGACTACAGGACAGCTGTGGTGAGTACCATGCAGTGATGTAAAGAAAGGGAAGAAATCCTATTGATTCCTATCTGAGCCTTAGAGTCCCATACAATACACTTACATGTCTAATAAAATGTCTTTGTTAACCAAACCTATCCAATATTCTCCAAAGAAATGGCTATACTACCGTATCAAAAGCATTTGTTGCATCAAACAACAAAATAGATCACTCCTGCTAATTCGGTTAGACATTTTTCAAGTTTTTAACAGTTTTTCTTAAAGAGTTTTTCCAAAACTATTCAAAATTGGTAGAAAATCTTCTAACATAAAGAAATTAATTACTTCTTGAATATCTTTCTTCTAGTCTGGTAGTCACCACCAATACCAGAAGTAATAATGTCCCATTCATTAGGCATATGGCTAATAAGTGCAGGGCTTTAATAACTCCCTTGATAAGATATCCCTCCATCATATCCTTTCTTTATATAACTTGCTTGAATACATTCTAATGTGCTCTAAAACCTTGCCCATTCCAAATAGAACTTATTTGTACAGTATATCACAAATGTGAGTACACCCTTCACATTTTTGTAAGTATTTTACTATATTTTTTCACAGAACAAATAACACTTGATTCAATGTAAATCAGTCAGAGTACAACTTGTATAACAGTGCAAATTTGGTGTGCCTTCTAAATAACTCAACACAACCATTAATGTTTAAACCGCTGGAAACAACAGTGAGTACACCCTTAACTGAAAATGTAACACTAATGCGTCACATGACACAGGAGAGGTAAAATGGCTAATTTGGCACTACAGTCATGGCCAAAAGTTTTGAGAATGACACAAATATTAATTTTTACAAAGTCTACTGCTTCTATTTTTCTAATGGCAATTTGCATATACTCCAGAATGTTATAAAGAGTGATCAGCTTAACAGCAATTACTTGCAAAGTCAATATTTGGCTAGAAAATGAACTTTATCCCCCAAAACACATTTCAACATCATTGCAGCCCTGCCTTAAAAGGATCAGCTAACCTCTTTTCAGTGATTGCTCCATTAACACAGGTGTGGGTGTTGATGAGGACATGGCTGGAGATCAATCTGTCATGATTAAGTAAGAATCACACCACTGGACACTTTAAAAGGAGGCTGGTGCTTGGCATCATTGTTTCTCTTCTGTTAACCATGGTTATCTCTAAAGAAACACGTGCAGTCATCATTGCAATGCACAAAAATGGCCTAACAGGGAAAAGTATCGCAGCTAGAAAGATTGCACCTCAGTCAACAATCTATCGCATCATCAAGAACTTCAAGGAGAGAGGTTCCATTGTTGTCAAAACGGCTCCAGGGCGCCCAAGAAAGACCAGCAAGCGCCAGGACCGTCTCTTAAAAGTGTTTCAGCTGTGGGATCGGGCTACCAGCAGTGCAGAGCTTGCTCAGGAATGGCAGCAGGCAGGTGTGAGTGCATCTGCACGCACTGTGAGGCGGAGACTCTTGGAGCAAGGACTGGTCTCAAGGAGGGCAGCAAAGAAGCCACTTCTCTCCAGAAAAAAACATCATGGACAGACTGATATTCTGCAAAAGGTACAGGCAGTGGACTGCTGAGGACTGGGGTAAAGTTATTTTCTCTGATGAATCCCCTTTTCGATTGTTTGGGACATCAGGAAAACGCCTCATTCAGAGAAGACAAGGTGAGCGCTACCACCAGTCTTGTCTCATGCCAACTATTAAGCATCCTGAAACCATTCATGTGTGGGGTTGCTTCTCAGCCAAGGGAATCGGCTCTCTCACAGTCTTGCCTAAAAACACAGCCATGAATAAAGAATGGTACCAGAATGTCCTCCAAGAGCAACTTCTCCCAACCCTCCAAGAGCAGTTTGGCAATCAACAATGCCTTTTCCAGCATGATGGAGCACCTTGCCATAAAGCAAAGGTGATAACTAAATGGCTCAGGGAACAAAACATAGAGATTTTGGGTCCATGGCCTGGAAACTCCCCAGATCTTAATTCCATTGAGAACTTGTGGTCAATCATCAAGAGATGGGTGGACAAACAAAACCTAAAAATTCTGACAAAATGAAAGCATTGATTGTGCAAGAATGGACTGCTATCAGTAAGGATTTGGTCCAGAAGTTGATTGAGAGCATGCCAGGGAGAATTGCAGAGGTCCTGAAGAAGAAGGGTCAACACTGCAAATATTGACTTGCTGCATTAACTCATTCTAACTGTCAATATAAGCTTTTGTTACTCATGTGTTTGCAATTATATTTCTGTCTGTGATAAAAACATCTGTCAAACACACACATAAAAACCAGAGGGCAGCAGATCATGTGAAAATATAATATTTATGTCATTCTCAAAACTTTTGGCCATGACTGTATGTGGCCATTTTCAGTTAGGGTGTACTCATTTTTGTTGCCAGCGGTCTAGAGATTAATGACTGTGTGTTGTTATTTAGAGGGAACACCAAATTTACACTGTTATACAAGCTGTACATTGACAACTTTACATTGTATCAGTGTTATTTCTTCAGTGTTGTCCCATGAAAATATAGAATGAAAAAATTTACATAAATGTGAGGGGTGTACTCACTTTTGTGATATACTGTACATATACTGTCCATGTAAAGTGTATAATTTGAAATGGGAATGGTGAAACCACTGTGCCATAGTCCGAGGAGAGCCTGGATGGGCGTGACTAGGTGAGCACCTGACTCTTGGCGAGAGTGAATGGGCATTACAACCAGCATCACCCAATACTCATAATGAGCATTGTGGGTATTAAAGGCGGTCTTCCATTAATCTCATTGGTGTATTCGGAGCAGGTTGTACGCCCCCTGAAGGTCGAGTTTTGTGAATACACTGGGACCTTTAAGATGATCAAACAACTTGGAAATGAGAGGCAGGGGATATTTGTTCTTGATCGTTATTTGGCTGAGGCCCCTATAGTCGATAAAGGGTCGAAGCAAACCATCCTTTATCTTTACAAAGAACAATCCTGCTCCAGCCACAAAGGAAGATTTCCAGATAAATCCCCTAGCAACATTTTCTTTATTCTACTCGGACATGGCTCGGGTCTCTGCCTGCAGAGCGGGGTAGATTCATCCTCATGGAAGAGAGGCACCTGGAAGATCGATAGGAAAGTCATACAGCCTATGACCTGGTAGCATCTCAGCCTCCTTTTTGTCAAAAATGTCAGCGTACATCCAGTAACCAGCAGGCAAGCCAGATAAATTAGATGGAGAAGCCGGAGGTCGAGTAGGATGAATGGGAACTAAACAACTCTTGTGGCACTTCTCTCCGAAACAAATTATCATTTCCAGTCTAGATGGGCTTGTGTCGCCGCAGCCATGGCAGACCTTGAAGCAGAGGGTGAGACAGGCCCGAAAGAACAAAGAGAGGAATCTTCTCTGAGTGTAACAATCCAACCTGAAGTTTCATTGACTCGGTAACAAAAGAGATGGTCTTGGAAAGAGGTTTTCCTTCCATTGACGAAACCACCATCGGATCTGGTAGATGTTGGAGCGGGATTCGATACCGCTCCACAATGGCCTGTTGGATGAGATTACCTGCAGAACTGGAGTCCAGGTAGGCCGACTCAACAAAGCAAATGTTGCCACAGCAAACAGACACTGACAGAGTCTGCGATAGAGAGGAGTGGTTCTCACCCAGGGTAGTCTCCCCAACAGACCCAAAGCGATGGAATTTCCTGGTTTCTCAGGGTAGAAGCAGATAACATGCTCAGGGCTGCCACAATAGAAGCACCTTCTCTCAACACAATGAGCCTTCTAATGATGCTTGGCCTTCTTCACCTGGTCAATTTGCATTGGCTCCTGGGAAGATGCCAAAGCTGAGACTTGCTGTGTGAGTAGCCTTTGAGTCACTGTTGAATACTCCTGCTCTGAAATTATATTAACACATGAACATAGGTATATGTATCTCAGCAGCTCCTGGGCTGACACCTAACCATGAGGAGAGAATACCTATAAAATCCATGAAACACAAGTAAATTGTAGGGAATTCACCTCAAGTGTATCAGATTGGCAAAGTAGAGAATGGTCTGTATATAAAAAGGACTTTGATTAGGAAACATGAAAGGCCGCCCAAAACAACTGTGTTTTAATGGAGCGCCTAAAACTGTGTAAGTTGTGGTTAGTCCTAATTTCTTGGGGTAGAAGCGGGAAGAGGTGAGTTATCTAGGAAGGAGATTGAACCGAGACGGACAAAATCCAGATCTAGGGTGTTACCATCTTTGTGTGTCTCAGAGATTTATAGTTTTGAGAAGTCAAGAAAAGTGTTTAGAGATAGAAACTGGGATGCAGTTGGGGAGATGGGGCTGTTTATGGGGATGTCGAAGTCTCCCAGGATAAGGATTGGCATTTCTGAGGACATAAAGTGCGGTGGGTTAACCAGGGAGACAGTATTTGACCGCTACTCTGAGGGAGAGGGGATGTAAGATCCTGATGGTGTGGACCTCAAAACAAGAATGTCCAATTGGCCTGTATTTATTGAAAAAAAAAAAGGATAAGTGGTGGCAGAGAGTAGAGTTTGGTTATCGTGGAGTTAGCAGTGATCGTACAGCCTTATTTACACATATTCCATGAGTTGTAGTCCGGAGGCGTATATGCCAAATGCTCACTGTTAGTTTTCCGATAACTAATTATTGACAACAGCCAGTGGCCTCCTCATTTGATCATCACCCAATCGTGTAATTGTCTGGAAGATAGGTGCCAGCCGAGAGCTGTTTGCTCCAAAGATCACAGGAGGTGGTTCTGCGGGACTCCTCGCCTGTGATCTCTGTGATAATGTTGCAGAATTGATAGGAAATTTAGATTGTGAGCCGAAATAGGAACAGTGCCAAAAATGTGTGTGAAGTGCTGTGTAATTAATGGCGCTGCATAAGTTAATAAAATAAATTAAAAAAAAGCAATTTACGTGAGTCGTTTTACACACTTTTTAGAATAGCTCGTGCACCAGCAGAACAGAGTACAGTCTAAAACATAATGAATGACTGGAGAAGATGTGCAGGAGTATCTCAAACTCGATATTAAAGCCATCGGGGGGGTTGGACCTTTTTGCATTTTGGAAGGGTGGCCTGAGCTCGCCTCTTACACCTTGGCTGTTATGTCATGCCCGGCAGCCAGTGTTCTCTCAGTACGTGTCTTCAGCGCTGCTGGTGGTGCCCTGCCGGAAAAGCGCATCTGGATGTCCCCTGAAAGCGTAGAGCGCCTAACTTTCATCAAGATGAACAAGTCATGGATTTCCAATGAATTTTGCACCCCAGTCCCAGACTGGGCAGACTAGGCGATGGTGTATATTTTAGTGTGCTGCATTGATCTTGCGCTACTGCAGTCTGTCACAACTTTGTTATGGCTTCTGTGTCTGCTGTTGCTACTGCTGCTGATGTTACTAACAATTTTATGAAATGTGGAGACTCCAACTTGGGTATCCATCCAGGTGGCTGCCTGTAGAGGGAGGGGTGTCAGAGCCCCATTATACTATTTCTACAATGGGGAAATTGATAATATCTATAAATCACTGTGGAATTAATGGCGCTATATAAGGCCTACATCTGTTACTCATCCGCCTGTTGCTGATACTGATGCTATTCCAAGCCCTGTCCCATGTTAAAATGTGGCCTGCTGACTGGACCACACAATTAGCACAAAGGATTTATATACTGAAATGTAGCCTGCTTTTTGGAGCATGCTATTATTGCAAACAATTTAGATTCAGAAATGTTGGCTCCTGGCTGGAGAAAAAATAGTAACACTAAATATTTATATACTGAAATGTGGCCTTGTCTCAGAGCCACAATGTTAGCACAAAGAATTAATATTTTCACCAGCACATACAGGAAAATTTTGCACTTTATGGGTGAGCAACAATGCATTTAATTTTACTGCTATTATGTGTTCCCTTAGCAGAATCTTACCAGGGTATAGTGCTGTGACTCAGCAACACATGTAGCCACTTTCATCTTAAATATATGAATCTTCTTGGCATCCATCTTTGCATTTAGGTACATTTGTACATTATTACATTTTTTACCATCAAATATATATTCAGATGCCTTGGACCTCACATATGATGAATTTACAGTATTTCTGATAGCTCTTCCCCTGTGAATTAGTTTTATGCAATCCAGTGTGATTTATATTGCACTGTTTTGGCATATAAAGATATATTTACATTCTCTGTACTATCATTTAGTGCTAACTGCCTGTTTGTGCTGTCACATATTTTGTCTTCACCATTCTGCTGATGCTGGTTACTGTCTTTTTCAAGTTATCTTTATGTGATTATTTCAATTTTTAAATATGTTCACTAAAATTTATACTTTTTATAAGAAGTTTTAAACTTTTTTTTATGGTCCTTATTCATGGTTCTGGCATATTGTGGACAAATGTGGACTCCTGCAATAGCCCAAAATTTTATCAGCCCAAAATATTTTTCAGCAGAAATGTGGCCTTGTTTCAGGACCACGGTATTAGCACAAAGAATTTATATTTTCAAATGTCGACTCCTGCCTAGCCCAAAATACTATCATCCTAAAATATTTTTCTGTACAAATGTGGACTTGTTTCAGGACCGCGGTATTAGCACAAGCAATTTAGATTCTCAAATGTGGACTCATGGATGAATCAAAAATTTGGACACAAAATTATTAGATACAGAAATGTCCCCTGCTTTCTGGAGCACAGTATTAGGACTAACAATTTAAAATTTTAAATGTGGACTCCTGGATGGAGCAAAAATATGAGCACAAAATTATTAGATACTGAAATGTCCCCTGCTTTCTGGAGCACGCTATTAGAACAAACAATTTTGATTCTCAAATGTAGACTCAAGCACAATATTAGCAACACAAAAGAGTTATATGATGAAATGTGTCCTGGTATCTCTAGACCAGACAATGAGCAAGGTTGATTTCACAACCACATAGCATCCTATGTATCTGAACTAGCTGACTGACAATCAACCACCTACGTAACTTTCTAATTATCCAGAAGCAGCAGGAGCTGCTTCTCGGCGCTGTTACACTGATAAAATGGTGCCAAAACAACATGTACGCTCATTATATGGAGAAGGACATGTGACTTTAGCAGTCAGTGACACAAGCCCTGACATTCTGGATGGTTTCTGTACCCTGATTGACTGCTGGAATCTCCACACATAAAGTTAAGGAAAAAAAATTAAGAATAACAATCCGACGCTTCTCTAACCTCTTCCCACCCCCTCATCTCATCAAACATATCCCCCCGCTCATGATACAGCACCACTATTCTAGCCAAAGTCATAACAAAAGCGTTAGTGGAAAAGCGATCATGTAACAAACTTTGGCCGAATTTTGCCAATTTTTGGTAAAAAGCTCAGGTGTCCGAACACGAATCCGAATGTGCTACGTTCGTGTCGAATTTGAGATCGGCGAACATTTTCCGAACAACTTCGCTCATCTTTAGACATAACCACTCTGCAATTCATGAGCCAGAAAAAAGAGAAAGGCAGCTTCTTCATCAATGCACCCTTGCATGCTGGCAGTGAGTTGGAGTACTAGAGCACACATCTCTCCCTTGCTCTATCTCTCTTGAGAGGTACAGTTCTCCGTAACTCTGTCCTCCTTGAATAAATTTACTGCAATAAAGAATTTATTCAAGGAGAACGGAGTGCCGACTTTTCTTCAGTTTTCATTTAACTCAAGGGAATCACTGACTGTCTAACACTTTTAAAATCATTTGATTTTATGTCAGCTGAATCCATAATCTTTAATATATTCAGTAAATTGCATATTGTTCTAATGACCAAACAAGTTTTATAGATGACATTGTAAAGTTGACAAATTAATGCAATGTTATTCCCCAAAAAGGATATATTTTTCATGTTGATCCACTGATGTATAATTATTACATCCCAAATTTCTTATCCTTGGTCTTGCATTACATTTCCTCAGGTGGATGATTTGATGATTGTACTAATAATACATTGAATTATGAATCCTCTGTTCACTGCACTGTCTTACTATACTGTTCTGTTCCATTGGGCAGTGACATTTTGTAGTCTTTTAAAATATGTTCCCTGCTTTATATCTACAGTTTGACTTTTTCCTTTGGATTTTAAAGCCTACAAAAATAACTCCACATACTACAAATAATTAAAAAAGTACACCTCTTTATTATACATTTTAAATAAATACAGTTTAAAAGTGGGAAGTATCATACTGATAAATTATGATGGGAAGTAGGCAGCTATAAACAAAGTTCAAATATCAAAAGAAATCTAATTAGCTCCAAGAGTAATTGGTTTGAAAGCAGTTTCCTTAGTATAAATTGACTAAATAGGTTATAAGATTAATGACAAATCATGATAATAAATCCAGGAAACACAGAAGAATTTTTAAATTGGCCATAGTTTAAGTACCTAGTGCTAGACAAACAAATAACTAAAGTGTGCTAATATCTTAAAAAATGGAAGGTGGGGGTAAAAGTAGGGAAAAATAAACCTTAGCATGATACAAAAGATTAATTGGGTGTAAGTAGGTGAATGACAGTATTCGGTATACCACGAAGTCAATTCATATACAAGAGACCTTCTATAAAAGTGCTAAGTGCATCAATAAATATAGGATCAAATATACCGTGTAAGTAAACCCATGATTATGATATGCATGTCACAAAAAATATGAATCATTAAAGTTAATACATAGGGAACACCACAGTTCATATAATCATGAGACGTAATATTCACAAAGACCACTATCATTCAGGTGTCTGTGCTCGATGTGCGCTTCACAGTCACGTCATCAGTTGATGCCCCCGGATGAGGTGATGGCAAAACGTACATAGGTCACAGATAGCAGAGGGTTAATGATCTTAGAAAACATTACTTCTCATGCTGATATGAAATGTGACACTCCTTATATATAAACTTTACTGATGTTTATTGTTGCAGTATACACTTTTACACAAGGTCTCCTGTATATCGATTGACCTGGTAGAATATTGAATACTGAGGTCCACCTAGCTACACCCAGTTTTCTTTGTATTATTATGGGGTTTATTATTTAATTACCCATCTTCCCTTACCCTTTTTTATAGTTATTATCATACTTTGATTATTTATTTGTGTAGCACCAGGTACTTAAAGGGAACCTTTCATGTGAAAAATACTCTATTCACCAGAAGATATTGGTTTAATATGCAGGTTAATAGCGTTCTGAACCTTCCCAGTGCCGGACTTAGAGCCCTGCTGCCAATAAGAAATTAACTTTATTCCTCCCAGCAGCGTTTGGGTTTTAGTCACAGTGGTGGTGCCAGAGTAGGTTCGGTCATAATTCTGTGTACAGAGAGGGGGGACTGTAACCGTGCCCCCTGCTCTGACTGACAGTGGGCAGATAAAGCAATATTAGTATCAAAAAAGAAAAAAAAAACCTAGGGTATTGGTATCAAAATTAGCAGCAAAAAAGGAGGGATTAAAACTTAACATTTATTACCAAGAAAATGATAAAACTGGACACATATCCATGAAAACACATCCTCAACACCAATTAAATTTAGGAGGATATATGATATACCTGAGAGATAAGTCACTTGGACTGTAGAAAAGGAGACATGTGTTACAGACAGTATTAAAATCAGCTCTGCACCGCTAGAACCAATAATGTAGACAATCAACCTAGCACTGCTAGAGTTGCACACATGCTGTCTAAGAAATTATGTATAGGACGCTGATACATGAGAAAAAGGAACAATCTCACCCATTCATGGAGGCGTCACTCCCAAAAAAAGTCTCTCATCTATGATGCATGTGAAGCAATGTTGATCTATATATGCCATATCCCCTGATGAATCCTAAGGGAAGAAGCGCGTTGGGAAAGGGCTCTATTCACTCTGGACAATGACCAGATGTATATTTTGTCTAAAGGAGACTTTTTTTGGGAGTGACGCCTCCATGAATGTGTGAGATTGTTCCTTTTTCTCATGTATCAGTATCCTATACATAATTTCTGTCACGCTGTATAGCAGATATATATATGTGATGTCAGT
>VIAB01041842.1:0-12757 GCA_009801035.1 Oophaga pumilio
AAAAAATCTAAACAATAAAAGTACACATTTGGTATCCCTGCGTCTGTAACTATAAAACTGTGCCCTATAAAACTGTCCCACTAGGTAACCCCTTTAGTGAACACCATAAAAAAAGGCAAAAAAAAACAATGCTTTATCATCATACCACTGAACAAAAAGTGGAATAACACGTGATCAAAAAGACGGATATAAATAAACATGGTACCGCTGAAAACGTCTTGTCCCACAAAAAAGCCTCCGTACAGCGTCATCAGTGAAAAAATAAAAAAGTTAAAGCTCTCAAAATAAAGCGATGCAAAAATAATTATTTTTTATTAAAAAGTTTTTATTGTATAAAAGCACCAAAACATAAAAAAATTATATAAATGCGGTATCGCTGTAATCGTAATGACCCGACGAATAAAACTGCCTTATCAATGTTACGACATATGGAACGGTGTAAAAGCCCCCCCACCCAAAAGAAATTCATGAATTGCTGGTTTTTGTTCATTCTGCCTCTCAAAAAACAGAATAAAAAGTGATAAAAAAAAATGTCATGTGCCCGAAAATGGTACTAATAAAAACGTCAACTCGTCCTGCAAAAAACAAGACCTTACATGACTCTGTGGGCCAAAATATGGAATAATTATAGCTCTCAAATTATGGTGATGCAAAAAAGTTTTTTGCAATAAAAAGCGTCTGCCATGCGCCTAAACAGTGGTTTAACCCACATATGGGGTATCGGCGTACTCGGGACAAATTGCACAACAACTTCTGGGGTCCAATTTCTCCTGTTACCCTTAGGAAATTAAAAAATTGGGGGGCGAGAAGATCATTTTTGTGGAAAAATATGATTTTTTTTATTTTTACGGCTCTACGTAATAAACTTCTGTGAAGCACTTGGGGGTTCAAAGTACTCAACACACATCTAGATAAGTTCTTTAGGGGGTCTACTTTCAAAAATGGGGTCACATGTGGGGGGTTTCCATTGTTTAGACACATCAGCGGCTCTCCAAAGGCGAAATGGCAGCCGATCTCAATTCCAGCCAATTCTGCGCTCCTTCCCTTCCGAGCTCTGCCGTGCCCCCAAACAGTAGTTTACCCCCACATATGGGGTATCAGCGTACTCCGGACAAATTGCACAACAACTATTGTGGTCCAATTTCTCCTGTTACCCTTGGTAAAATAAAAAAAAAATTGGATGTGAAGTACATATTTTGTGAAAAGTTAAATGTTAATTTTTTGTTTAATCATTCCAAAAATACCTGTGAAGCACCTGAAGGGTTAATAAACTTCTTGAATGTGGTTTTGAGCATGTTGAGGGGTGCAGTTTTTAGAAAATATCCAAAAGTGACACCATTCTATCATGCAGACACCTCAAAGTGACTTCAAATGTGATGTGGTCTCTAAATAAAAAAAATAAATAAAAAAAAATGGTGTTGTAAAAATGAGAAAACGCTGGTCAACTTTTAACCCTTACAACTTCGTAACGAAAAAAAAATTTTGGTTCCAAAATTGTGCTGATGTAAAGTAGACATGTGGGAAATGTTATTTAGTAACTATTTTGTGTGATATAACTCTCTGATTTAAGGGCATAAAAATTCAAAGTTTTGAAAATTTCTAAATTTTCACCATATTTCCGTTTTTTTCATAAATAAAGACAAGTTATATTAAAGAAATTTTACCACTAATATGAAGTACAATATGTCACAAGAAAACAATCTCAGAATCACCAAGATCCATTGAAGCATTCCAGAGTTGTAACCTCATAAAGGGACAGAAAATTGGCCCGCTCATTAACATGCAAACAACCCTCAGGAGTAAAGGGGTTAAAAAAGTCTTGACAAAGCAGTGTCGACTAGAAAAAAATTAAAACGTTATGAAGCTCGGAAAACCACACTGCAGGTTCGTTTACGTTGAGTAAAGAAGCAGAGGGCATGAGATTTCTATACATCTCGGGCCACTTTGTGAGGACTGTAAGATGCTACGTTTTTGACACAGTGAAAATACATGTGGAGCCCCTGAGGGTTCAGTTGACACAGAGGTATTGCATGTCATCCAGAGGTGTGATACCCCACTCTCAGGTAAGAAGGGAGCACCACCCAGGACTCTAACACCTACACCCAGCACAGACTATAACAGCCGGGCACCCTGGACATACCCTAAGGGAGGATGGTCTCATCCCTGGCTGGGTAGTATAAAGTGTAGGGAGGTGGGTGGAGAAAGTAGAAGGAGGGGAGTGAAGCTTAGAGAGCGGGAAAGAGACTGTAGAGTCAGAATAGGAAGGGAGCTCAAGCTGTAAGGAGCTTGTCCCCAGACAGAGAAAGTTAGATTTAAACAAGAAGCAGAAGGAAGCTTCCGGAAGGATAGAAGGGGTCCTAAGAACACGGATAGTGAGTAGTCCATACGTGGGGTCCGATCCAATAGTGGAGGGACCAGGTCGCAGTAGGGGTACCGGCCCCCTAGCCTAGTGGAGAACTTCAAGACTCAGGTAGCAAGCCGGAGGCAGGGGCATCTCTAGGTGCCTCAGCTACAAGCCACAGTTATTTTCTCCGAAAAGGTAGCTATAAGGGAGCAAGGAGACGCAGAGAGGACGTCATCCGACAGGGTCTGCGGCTACTGGCTTGGGACACTGACTGTGAGGTGTTGGACTAGAAGGGCGGAAAGTCAGCACAGTGAGACGGCCCAAAAAGGAACATATTGAAGGGCGTCCTGGAAAGGTGTATTCTAATCTACCTGGGAGTCTTCTGGATCCCTCACCTGGAGGACACGGCACCAAGCGGGCATCTGTACTGCAGCCAGAACTGTGAGTAAAGCTTTGGAAACTGCACTTGACTGTGTCTTCTCAAGTTCTTCCTACAACACCCAATCAGCACTGCTACATCCCCTTGGCAAATACTACACCATTACCATCTACCAATATTACCATCCACCTTATCCTACATCTGCCTTGGTACTATGCTCTGCCTGTGGAGAGCAATACCAACTCTGCTGCATCACTAACAGTCCCAGAGGATCTGCACTGCAGCGCTGGTCACCTCTGACCAGAAACCACAGGTGGCGTCACAAACAACTTTATCACAAACTCTATTATCCCTTGTAAATATCCCCTTATATTGGGCCACAGACCGAGTACCGAGTATTCCCACTGCCCTGGCGGGCGCTCCATACACGATGCCAAAAACTCATCCGGGCAGATAGCCTAAGAGGTTTATCGTCTATTTAAAGGTTAAAAAAATAGAATTAGACCTACCTCATCCGGGCAGATAGCCTAAGAGGTTTATCGTCTATTTAAAGGTTAACAAAATAGAATTAGACCTACCGGTAATTTGGTTTCTAGGAACCTTTCACGACAGCATAGGAGGATGTCTCCACACCCTAATGGGGGACAGAAAGCACAAATAGGTTAAAAACCCCTCCCACTTGCCAGTGATTATAACACCATAGCATCGGTTACCTTTAGATTCTCAGAAAAGTTATCCAAGAATGTCGGGAGTGAATTAGTGCTGTTGTGGAAGGTTCCTAGAAACCAAATTACCGGTAGGTCTAATTCTATTTTCTCTAGTCACCTTCCACGACAGCATAGGAGGAATACCAACCAATTCTGCAATGGGGGGGGGGAAACGGCCTGGAGTACTTTCCGGCCAAAGACTAGATCCCTATCGGACATAAAGTCCAATCTATGTTTGGTAAAGGTATGTAATAAAGACCACGTTGCAGCCCTGCAGATCTGCTACGTAGATGCGCCTGCCCTTTCCACCCAGGAATCTGAGGTGGATCTGGTAGAGTGAGCTTTTAATCCTGCAGGTGTCGTCATATTCTGGGCCAGATACGCTTCAGATATGGCCCTTTTAATCCAGTTTGCAATTGTACTTTTTGCCACCTTTCATCCTTTGTTTCGGCCTGACATGTATGAACAAGTTTTGGTCAATCCTTCATTATTTGGACTGTTCTAAGTAGTACAAGATTATCTGTCGGACATCCAGAGAATGAAATTTTTCTTCTTTTGGATTTGCCGGGTTTTGGCAGAAGGACGGAAGGATAATGTCCTGTGACTGGTGGAAATCGGATGCTACCTTTGGAAGAAAGGATGGATTGAGACGGAGTACAATTGAGTCGTCCCGATATTTAAGTACGGTTCTCTAATAGATAAGGCCTGTAACTCCCCTACACGCCTTGCTGTAGTTATCGCGACTAAAGGGTATGCCACACTAAACAACATCGCTAACGGGATCGCTAAAAAACGTCACTATTTAGCGATCCCGTTAGCGATGTTGTTGTGTGCGGCATCTACCAGCGACGAGCTCCCTGCTGAGATCCTGCTGTGATCTCGCTCGTCGCTGGAATCGTTCCGGACCCTATTTATCGTCGGCGCTCCCGCTGGGTAAGTATAATCGCTGAGTGTGGCACCTTTTCTTAGCGATTTAGCGGTACTTTTGTACCGCTAAAGTCGTTAAGGAGATCGCTAAACGCGATAGCGTCCTTAACGACATCGCTAAGTTAAGCCGCTATCAGCGATATACAAACAATCCCGCTAGCGATCTCATTAGTATGCGACGCTAACGAGATCGCTAGCGGGATTGTGTAGTGTGGCAGTACCTTAAGAAAAGCTGCCTTGTATGAGAGGAGCTGAGGAGTACAAGAAGATAGGGGTTCGAATGGAGGACCTGTGAGACCTTTGAGAACCAGGTTTAAGTCCCAGGATGGGACAACGATGTGTCTTTTGGGTTGAAGCCTTAGTGCTGAAATCATAAATCTTTTTATCCAACGATGGTTGGCTAGATCCTGATCAAAGAGAGATTAAAGCAGAAACTTTAACTTTTAGTGTGCTTGGTCTAAGCCCCAATTCTAGCCCTTTTTGCAAAAAAGTTCAATATTTGAGAAATATTTGGGTGGAAGGGATCAGGTGGATTAGGATGACACCATGACGAAAACTTTTTCCACACCTTATTATAGATGGCGTTGGTAACCGGTTTTCTTGATTTTTGCAAGGTAGAGATTGTTACACTCGGTCCCAGCGCTGGCTCTGCACTCCGTTCTGCTCACTCACCTGCCCCAGCTGCTCTTCGGCGTCCTGTGTCCTCCTCCACTTCCTGGCACGCTGCTGGCAGGCCTCCAGATAGTCTGCTTAGGACGCGAGGCCGCGCCCACTGTCTCTCTTAAAGGGGTAGCGTGCATTTTTTGAAATAGCTAATTAACCAATGGCTGCGCACTCAGTACTATATCTGGTCACTCCACCATTAGGGGAGTGCCAGAGCAACGTGTTCTATCATTGCTACATCCGGTTCTGTTCCTGATCTGTCTGCGCTGCGTCTGCAGTCTCTGTGCTTCGCTGATACTGTTTGTCTCCTCAGATCATTGCTAACCCGTATCTGGCTAACCTGGACAATCTCGGCTATTACTGGCGCAAGTGTCATCCCGTTCCGCCATCAGCCATCCGTACCCGTGGATCGTGACAAGGTCACTGGAGCCAGCCTACTACCATCCGTTCTGGACCAGGACCTTACCCTTCTCCGTCAAGAACCCTCCACGGACTCTGTAAATACTTGTTACCCTTTTGGTCCCTCTGGGACAGCTGCCACGTGTCCGGGGTCTAACTGGAGGTAGCACCTGTGTCCTCCGGGTATTCCATTCTGGTCCTGTTCGAGGGGCCTTACTACGGGTACCCGGGGCTCACTAGTTACGCCCCCTTCGGAGCCCCCCGGACCGCGGTCTCGAGGTTCCACATTAAAAAATAAAAACGAATGTGAACTTCACCACCTCTGCCTCCGCTTCCATTCGTTACAGAGATTACAGAGTCTGAGAGCCCTCTAGCCCGTAATATCAGGGCCTCAGTAGCCAAGCAGCCAGGTTCAGCATTCGGGTGATGAAGAGGACCCTGCAGGAGGAGGTCCTCTGCCAATGGTAAGTGAACCGGCCAGTCTACTTGGAGCTCTATGATAAGATTGAACCAGCTCCTCTTTGGACATACCGGGGCTACCAGGATGGTTGGTACCTGATCATTCCGGATTTTTTGTAGGGTCCTTGCAAGTAATGGTATCGGGGGAAGGGCGTATGCCAAGTGTAACTTTCATTCCTGGGCAAAGGCATCCAAACCTCGAGAAGCATCCCTGGGATTTAGGGAGAAGTAGGTTTTGACTTGTGCATTCTGGCTTGAGGCAAATAAGTCGACCTCTGTTAAAGCCCCATTTGTCTACCAACATGCTCAATATCTCCTTCAGGCTCCACTCTCCTGGCTGAATATTTCGGCGACTTAGAAAGTCCGCCTGGAGATTGGCTGACCCTTTTAGGTGCACTGCTGTCAACGAGAGATGTTTTTCGGCCCAGTAAAATATTTGGCTTCAGACTTCTCTTACACTGTCGAATCTCGTGCTCCCTTGATGCTTGAGGTGGGCCACAGTAGTCATATTGTCAAAGTATACCCTAACATGGCGTCCAGAGATCAGTCTGCTGCCAGAAGAGTCTTCTACTGCCTTTAACTCCCTGAAATTGGAGGACCTGTTACTTATTTTCTGACTACACAGACCTTGGTATGGAGTGTGAGATATCATGGCCCCCCAGCCCCTCTGGCTGGCATCCGTTGTTATTGTAATCAGGGGGGATTGCACCCAGCTTAAATTTTTGGGGTTTAGCCACCAGGCTAGGGAGGTCTTTACACTTCCTGGCGTCTGGATTCTCTTGCATAGCAAGTTGGGATTCCCATTCCAATTTTTTAGAATGTGTGCCTGAAGAATTCGGGAGTGAGCTTGGGCCCAAGACACCAACTGAATACAGGCCATCATTGACCTTAGGGTTGACATTGCCAAACGAAGGGTAGGGGATTTTTGTTTTCTTTAGTCCTGAACCTCTATCAACAAATTTTGGAGATAGTCCTCCGGTAGAAAAGACATTTGCCTTACAGAGTCCAGAAGTACCCCTAAAAATCTTATTGTCCTTAAAGGCTGGAGTTGAGATTCTCAGGTTGGTGAGCCATCCCAGGTTTTGTAGAATGTCCAGAGTTTTGGCCACGTGGTCCCTGAGAATCTGGGCAGAAGGACCAATAATCAGTAGATCGTCCAGGTAAGGCACAATGGAGATGCCTTGCTTTCTTATATATGCTACAGCCACAGCCATAATTCTGGAAAAAACCCTTGGGGTTGAAGAGGTCCCGAGGGGAAGCAAGTTGAATTGGTAATGTATTATTCGCTGGTTCAGCAGACCTGCGAATCTTAGATACTTGCTGTGATGAGGATGTATGGGTACATAGAAGTAGGCATCTTTTAGATCTATAGTTGCCATAAAAAATTGAGGACCTATCAGAGGAATGGCTGATTTGATAGACTCCATCTTGAATTTGCGCTAAGTAATGTGACAATTAAGAGCCTTTAAATTTATTATGATTCGAAACTGTCCCGTAGGTTTCTTTATTATGAAGAGACAGGAATAATGTCCTCTTCCCTGCTCCCTTTCTGGAACTGGGGATATTGCTTATGAGCTCAATAGCTTCTGAAGGCCCGACATCATTAGGGGTTGAGACTCCAGAGATGGAGGGGAGGTGATACTCAAGACCCAGGGAGGGGAGGTCTCGAATTCTATCAGAAGGACCTCTCTGATGACACTGAGAACCCAGGGACTGCTGGAAATAGCTTGCCAACTGTGGAAGAATTTCGAGAGCCTCCCCCCCCAGGTCTGAGTCATTGCTTGTCCTGCTGTTGTTGGGGGAGAAGAATGTTTCTGGGTTTCCTTTTGGCATCACTCCATCTCCCAGTTTTTCCTTTCCCTTAAATTTGGGAGGTCTGAGACTGGGAGGTCCGAAAAAAACGCTTCCTGGGAGGTTTTTGCTCAGGAAGGGTTTTCTTCCTATCCGTGGCCTTCTCCAGAATATAATCCAGAGCTGGTCCGAATACATCCTAGCCCTTAAAGGGGATAGAGCATAATTTTATTTTTGAGGTTACATCCCCACTCCACATTTTGAGCCAGAGCGCTCTTCTGGCAGAGTTAGCCTGGACTAATGATCTGGCGGCAATACGGATTGATTCCATAGAGGCGTCTGACAGAAATCCCATCGCCTTTAGGAGAATGGGTAATGAATCCAGTAAGTCCCCTCTAGGAGTCCCCTGGGAGATATGGTTCTCCAAGTCGTCTAGCCAACAAAAGAGTCCTGGTCACACAGGTGGATGCTATATTGGATCTCAGCTGCGGTGGAGGTTTCCCAGGATTTCTTTAGGAGACTTTCAATCTTCCTATCCATGGGATACCTTAATTGGGAAGAGTCTTCAAAGGGTAGGGCGGTCTTTTTTGCAACCCTTGCCACTTGAAAATCCACTTTGGGAATACCCCACTTAATAAGCTCTTCTTCCAGGGGAAACTGGTGTTTGAAATCTGAGGGAGTGGTTAACCTTTTTTCTGGAAGCTCCCATTCCGGATTGATCATATCTACAGGTCCTTCTCAAAAAATTAGCATATAGTGCAAAATTTCATTATTTTCCATAATGTAATGATTACAATTAAACTTTCATATATTTTAGAATCATTACACACCAACTGAAATTTGTCAGGTCTTTTATTGTTTTAATACTGATGATTTTGGCATACAACTCCTGATAACCCAAAAAACCTGTCTCAAAAAATTAACATATTTCAACCGTCCAATAAAATAAAAGTGTTTTTTAAAAACAAACAAAAAAAACATCAAATAATAAAGTTCAGTTATGCACTCAATACTTGGTCGGGAATCCTTTTGCAGAAATGACTGCTTCAATGCGGCGTGGCATGGAGGCAATCAGCCTGTGACACTGCTGAGGTGTTATGGAGGCCCAGGATGCTTCGATAGCGGCCTTAAGCTCATCCAGAGTGTTGGGTCTTGCGTCTCTCAACTTTCTCTTCACAATATCCCACAGATTCCCTATGGGGTTCAGGTCAGGAGAGTTGGCAGGCCAATTGAGCACAGTAATACCATGGTCAGTAAACCATTTACCAGTGGTTTTGGCACTGTGAGCAGTTGCCAGGTCGTGCTGAAAAATGAAATCTTCATCTCCATAAAGCATTTCAGCCGATGGAAGCATGAAGTGCTCCAAAATCTCCTGATAGCTAGCTGCATTGACCCTGCCCTTGATGAAACACAGTGGACCAACACCAGCAGCTGACATGGCACCCCACACCATCACTGACTGTGGGTACTTGACACTGGACTTCAGGCATTTTGGCATTTCCTTCTCCCCAGTCTTCCTCCAGACTCTGGCACCTTGATTTCCGAATGACATGCAAAATTTGCTTTCATCAGAAAAAAGTACTTGGGACCACTTAGCAACAGTCCAGTGCTGCTTCTCTGTAGCCCAGGTCAGGCGCTTCTGCCGCTGTTTATGGTTCAAAAGTGGCTTTACCTGGGGAATGCGGCACCTGTAGCCCATTTCCTGCACACGCCTGTGCACGGTGGCTCTGGATGTTTCTACACCAGACTCAGTCCACTGCTTCCTCAGGTCCCCCAAGGTCTGGAATCGGTCCTTCTCCACAATCTTCCTCAGGGTCCGGTCACCTCCGGTCACCTCTTCTCGTTGTACAGCGTTTTCTGCCACATTGTTTCCTTCCAACAGACTTCCCATTGAGGTGCCTTGATACAGCACTCTGGGAACAGCCTATTTGTTGAGAAATTTCTTTCTGGGTCTTACCCTCTTGCTTGAGGGTGTCAATGATGGCCTTCTTGACATCAGTAAGGTCGCTAGTCTTACCCATGATGGGGGTTTTGAGTAATGAACCAGGCAGGGAGTTTTTAAAAGCCTCAGGAATCTTTTGCATGTGTTTAGAGTTAATTAGTTGATTCAGAAGATTAGGGTAATAGGTCGTTTAGAGAACCTTTTCTTGATATGCTAATTTTTTGAGACAGTTTTTTTGGGTTATCAGGAGTTGTATGCCAAAATCATCAGTATTAAAACAATAAAAGACCTGACAAATTTCAGTTGGTGGGTAATGAATCTAAAATATATGAAAGTTTAATTGTAATCATTACATTATGGAAAATAATGAAATTTAGCACTATATGCTAATTTTTTGAGAAGGACCTGTATAATACTTTTGTGTACAGGGAACCCGATCTGTTTGTCCGTATGTAACCAGCCAAACAATTCATCCTGTATGGACTGGGGGACAGATTCTTCCTCCAACCCCATAGTGCTACGCTCTGCGCTCACCAACTCTTCTATGTGCTCTGAAAAAAAGAGCTACTTCCAGACTTCAGGGTTTTTATGGGGTGTAGTGTCCTCCCATTTCCCAGATGATGACTCATATGAGATATCTGACTGAGTCAGAGTCTTCTATCTGAATCTTTCTATTTTTAGGGAGTGATGGACCAAGTGAAGGTGGTGGCGGAGGCGGGGTAAACGTGGTCAAAGAGGTCTGAAACTCCTGTTTAACGAGCGTGCGTATCTCTTCAATCAGAGAAGGGTTCTCTGCTCTGACCACTTTA
Organism: Oophaga pumilio; assembly: GCA_009801035.1. Classification (NCBI taxonomy): domain Eukaryota; kingdom Metazoa; phylum Chordata; class Amphibia; order Anura; family Dendrobatidae; genus Oophaga; species Oophaga pumilio. The sequence continues at coordinate 10,421 of VIAB01041842.1, forward strand.
TCCGTACAGGGCTGGCATAGTTTTTTATCCCATCTTAAGGGCAGCTTCAAGTTACAGATGCCGCATTTAACAGATTTTTTAGTGGAGGCTTTATGGGTAGACTTATCTCCCTAAAATAAAGGGAGAGAGAATAATATAAATAGGAGAAATCTATTTAACCCAAGCCGTACCAACAGGACCCACCCCATTACACTTACTGAGACTGGGGTAGGGCTGGGCTCTGCAGACGCATGGCAAGAAGTACTCTCCATGCTGACAGGGGGATCAGTCTTACCTGGAGCAGATTTCTGGCAGGTTTATATATCGCTTAAACACTGCCCTCAGCGCTGGCATTCCGCTTCCCCCTCCCTGGGTCCTAAGCAGGAATCTGTAACCTTCAGCATGCTTCGCACACCATTCGGCGTTCCAGAGGCCGCTGGGGCCGAAACCGGAAGTGGCTGCGTTCCACTGTGGAACGCAAGACCCGGAGGTGACGCAACTTCTGGGTTTCCGAACGGCGCGCGCAGGAGGGGGAGAAGCCGGAGCTCAGGGAGGCCTCTGGAATGGGGATCACTGGCCCGCTTTACCCCCCGCAAGGGGACGCAGGTGGGCCAGGCAACAGTCCCAGAATCCACCCGGAGGGGCGACAGGAGCAGCACGGAAGGGGAAGGCAGAGCCCACAACCACCGCTGCCCAGCTGAACTATGAAGGAATAATTGCAGTCACCGGCCACGCAGCATAACAATAACCTCTCCATGCCCCATGGGAGACAGGAAAAACACTGGAAAGTGGGAGGGGTTTTTAACCTCTTTGTGCTTCCTGTCCCCCATTAGGGTGTGGAGACATCCTTCTATGATGTCATGGAAGGGGACTAGAGAAAATTAGAACTTTGTAGAAGAGAACAAAAAAAAAGTGTTTGAATTTGTCAGACTTAACTATTTTCTATTTTACTTTTCTGTTGTTTTTTTTGCAAGCCAATCTTCAGATGATGGTTAGTGAACAGCCAGCCGCAGGAGTGACTTCCACTTGATGACTGCAATTGGTCTGAAGGTGGAGAGAGAGTGAAGCCAGTGATGATTAGCCACAGTGATCGTATGACATAACAATGGGACGCAATCACCGGTAGAGCGAGTGCAGACATCGCTGGAACCGTAGAAGTTGAGTAAGGCCTCTTTCACACTTCAGTCGTGCGACGTCAGTCAAAATCCGCCAAAGTGTGAAAAAAACGGATCCGCCATTTTTTTTTGGCGGATCCGCTTTTTTCCTATTGACTTGCATTAATGACGGATTTTGACAGATGGTCGTCCGTTAGATCCGTTTTTTGGCAGATCCTTCATAAATTTGGCGTCAGCCATTTTTGGAAAACGTCCAATGCAACGTTTTTTGTGTCCGCCAAAATGGCGAACTATGACGGATCTGCCGCGTCCGCCGTTTTGTATAATGGCCGCCTATGGGTGGCGGATCCGCCTGCATCCGTTTTTGACGGAATCCGCCAGCGGATCAGTTGCTTCCATAGAAAATGCTGAAAACACTGTCCGGGGTCTCTCTCTCTCTTTCTCTCTCTCTCTCTTCCGTGCCAGACATGCATACCATACATTTTCCGGGTTGAAAAGTCCATGATGGATTCGTCTGAAAACGTATCCGTTTGCATCCGCTTTTTTCACACTTTGGCGAATTTTAACTGACGCCAAACGACTGAAGTGTGAAAGAGGCCTAAGAGTTATTTTACTGGGGACAAAAATGCTGATCGAGACGGGGTTATCCGAGTAGGTGGTGGGAGGAGACCATTGGGATTTTCCATTTTTGCCTTCCCTAATTCCAAGTGCCATCACTGTCTGTCCCCATAGCTGTATGACAGCCAATGTTCACAGGAGGATTATAATGACAGACACAAGGGTCATCAGCAGACCTCTGGCTGTCATAACAACCCATTGGTGCCCTGCAATCACGTGACGGGGCACCAATGGGTGGGATGAATGTCGGCTTCCAACTGGCTTATTGACAGCAGGATTTGAGTAACACCAGTGGGAAGTAGAGAGAGAGAGAGAGAAATGCATGTGTAGCGTGCAAGCCCACATTTAAGGCAGGGACAGAACTTTTGATGTAAAAGTGCATCAAAGGTCATGAAGCCACACACACAGCCACAATCTGACTAAGGCTGGGGTCAGACACAACGTCTAAAAAATCTGAACGTTTTAGTGGGACGATTATCGCAGAAAAGTTTCATGAACATTGATGCGTCTTGCATCCGATTTTCCATCGCTGATGCGATTTTGTCACATGTGAGCGTACGTTTCACATCCAATTGATATCGGACTTGCAAGATTTTGTCGGTGGCTAGCAAAACCAACATATAAT